>VZRX01006421.1:17971-34609 GCA_013398075.1 Notiomystis cincta
GTCTGTGGTCCTGGCAGGGGTGTCACTGGATGGGCTTTGAGGTGTCTTCCCACCCAAACCATCCTGGGATTCTCTGACTCCCTGATAAAATGGATTCCCCACTGAATTTCCATCCCAAATCCCCTACTACCTTTTGAATCCCTCCTGTCATTGTTAGGCAGATGAAATGGAGACACTTGGAAAAACACAAGTGAGGAACATAGGACTGAGGCTACTTCAGAGGCAGAAGAAAGCTGTAGGTTGATAGGACAGCGAAGAGGAAAAAGACCCGAGATCCAAGAGCAAACAGTAATATTTTCCATGAGGGAAGAGACAGGAACATTTACCTTTACAATGGCAAACCCCAGGATTACAAGCATGGCATAGCTGATAACGCTCTGCACCCCAGACTCCAGCTCCTGTGCACAGCCCTGCCGTGAAAGAGAGAGGTAAAAACAGGTTAAAAGGTGTTCATCCTGCTGGAAATTTTTATTATTTTCTTCCCCAACTCTCCCAAGGAAGCAGAGCCTGCTAAGGCTCTAACCAGCCTGCAGATCTGAGGAACTCCATTCTTGTCTTCCAGATCTTGTGGTTTATTTCCTCCTGCATGGGGAGAGGCACTGACAAACTGCAATTTAGTGACACTTGCTGCACCTGAATTTCCTCTAGCTCAGGTCACTTAAACAAGTGCCCAAAACTCAGAGCAGGAAGACCAACAATCCCATCCATAAAAGTCAATTTAGGGGCTTATGCCCCAGACTGGTGAACCTGGTATGGAGTTAACATTATCCCAGAATGGCTTGGGTTGGAAGGGACTTGAAAGATCATTCAGGTCTACCCCCTGCCATGAGCAGGGACACCTTCCACTATCCCAGGTTACTCCAAATGCTGTCCAGCCTGGCCTTGGACACTGCCAGGGATCCAGGGGCAGCCACAGCTGCTCTGGGCACCCTGTGCCAGGGCCTGCCCACCCTCATATCTGATCTACACGGATCCTCTTCTGGCCTAAAACCATTACCCCTTGTCCTGTTGGAACAGGCCCTGACAAAATGTTTGACCTCGTCTTCCTTACAGGCAACCTTTAGGCCCTGCCAGGGGCTCTGAGCTCTCCCTGGAGCCTTCTCTTGTGCAGCTGAACACCCCCAGCTCTGCCAGCCTGGCTCCAGAGCAGAGGGGCTCCAGCCCTGGGAGCATCTTCATCCTCCAGATTCAGCATGATCGATCCTAGATGAATCTGTTCCCCTGCTGTTGCTATAGGACCTTACAAAATGAAGGCCTTGTAGAATCATGGCTCTCTCCTGTTACTTCGCTAAGTAGGCAGCCGGCCTGACGGTCTCACACGGGAAAGTAGCTCTGACCTTGGCCATATCACACTGTATCCCTGGAGGAGTCACGGATGCCTCCTGTGCTGGCAGAGCCCTGGGAAAGGAGGGTGTGAGAACCGCAGAGGAGGGAGCTGGCTAACTTTGTAGCAGCAATGTGTGCAGGGTGAAAGCAGATAACGAGAACTGTGATAGTTAATGCTATAACGAGTGTTTGTCAGACACTGTGGTATGTAAACCAAACACAAGAACGGTGCTGAGAACAAGGATCGAGAAATCGATCCAGGTTTGTACCCGCTTCTTCAATGTCCTGTCCGTCTCCCTGCCCAAGAATTGCCACACCTGACACCCAAGAATTGCCACACCCTGCCCCACGTCTGTTTGAAAACTACAGCCATGGGCACATCCCTAAACAGCCTGAGGTGCTTCCCTCCACGGTTCCACCTGGCTGAAAATTAACATGGCCCAACCATGAAGCCGAGCCCCTCATCCTCACCCGTGTGTTGAGTTCCTGTGGCTGGTCCAGATGTCCTGTGCAGTTCTTCACCTCTTGCTGGCAGCAGCTCTGGGGGACACTGTGGTTCCCAGAGGAATTAAACCATTGGGTGGTCGTCCAGTCACTGTAGTTCTTAACCCCGCAGCAGTGAAGCTACCAAACACAGCACAGTTACTCAGCATTTACTGTTACATAAGATTATACACATGTATTACTAGTTACATTTTATATATATATTTCATGTTCATATGTATGAATGCTCATGTTGAGTTAAACCTCTCTTAGGCAGAGTGGGCCAGAGCTGCCACTACTTTGCAGCAGATTTACAAGCAGCAGTGCTTCAGGAAAACAATCACAGATGTAGTAAATCAATCTCCTTCCCACATTATTACATCCTTCTTAGTTTATTCTTTGTGAAAGCTCCAAAAGGAAGGTGACAAGTTGCAGGGTAGAGTCCTCCATCATCTTGCTATTTTATGGTGCAGTGCTCTCAGCAGTAGTTATTTGTATGATGCAAATGTCACTCCTATCAACCACATCCCTCACTACATGAGCTTCACACCCAGAGCCTGAACACACCAGCTCTGCAAAGTGGGGAGCACCCTCAGCTACCTTGGATGCTAAACACAGAGCCAAGTTCAGAACACTGCCTCACTAATCCTCTCCCCTCCTTTCCCAGCCTAAATTCCTTGTTTAGGACCCAGCTGTTCTTTTCCAAACAATGCTTAGATATTTTCTTACCTGTTCTTGCAAGTAATCCACAACTACAGACTCCGAGTTTTTCCCATCATACTTCTCAAAGACTGAGCGCATGGTACCTTGCACATCAGTTTTCACCTGTTTGGGGAGAGAAAAACAATGCAGATGGTTTTAATGTGAGACCTGAAAATTTTATCTGGTGGAAGCTGCAAAAGATCTGTATCCCAAATAGTATCCAAGTCACAGGGGAGAAAATAAGAAAAAAGAAAAATTAAGCAATGTTTGAGACAAAATTTAGGTGGCACTTAATTGGAATCACGTTCTTGGTGGAAACTTGCCTCTCCTGATGGAAAACCCCTCCTTTGGGAGCATCAACAACTGTTTAATCCAACTCAGAGACTGTTGTGATGCCTGCCAAGTATTTTATATATTCACTGTCTTCCCAACAAAGACATCCCCATTCCCATTTGCTCTGCAGGTTGCAGGACAGGGGATGGAGTTAAAAAAAACCAAACCCAGACAAACTGGAATGATCAAACAATGTGAGATCGATTCTTTACTTCTATGTTGGGACAGAGATGCTAATGCTTTGTTTACCTTTTCCCTGTAAACAAATGCCAGGACAAAGGCGGACACTTCTGCAATGAAGATAACCAGGATAACGGCCAAGAACTGAAAATAAAAAAAGAGAGACAGTAAGAGAGAATCCCACAGCATTTGAATTCAACTGCACAATACACTTTTCATTAATTCACAGCAGTAAGTGATTGCTATCTCTTACTGCCTCTCCAATCAAAACAGTTCCCAGAAAATAATTTAAAATAGAAGAAGCTCTGGCTGCCTCATCCCTGGAATTGTTCAAGGCCAGGCTGGACAGGGTTTGGAGCTACCTGGTCTAGTGGAAGCTGTCCCTGCCCGTGTAAAAGTGGTTGGAATTGGATGAGGTTCAAAGTCCTTTCCAACCTAAACCTTTTGGGGATTACTGTGCGTGGCTGGGATGATGACTGTGGCTCCACAGGCACCATTACATGACCTGTGTGAAGAGCCTGTGGAACACTTCACAAGGTGGATCTCGAAGGGGAGAGTGCACAGATAAACCAGCAGCTGAGTTAGGTGTGTTGGGCACTGCTTGTTGAGCTCACATTGCCTTCAGGGCACGAGCTGGAGCACGAAGTTACTCCAAGTGAACCTGTCTGGATTTTTAAAAGTAATTCTATGAGAAGTCAAGGCCTGCTTTCAGCACCCAGAGGACTAAAGTCAGCAGAAAACCAGATACAATCTGGTTTCCTTGCTTAGAAACTCGTATTTCCTCCTTTTCCTTCACCACCTCACTGCTCAAAGCTTGCTACTTCCCACACTCATCCTCACGGAGCCAGCTGAGGCAGAGCACGAGACCGCCCATGGCAGGGGGTGTTTGTCTGGTACTCCAGCCCGCCTGGCTCTCCGTGCATCAGAGCATCCCGGTGGTGCCTGCCTCACACAGAGGAGCAGCCCTGGTAGCCTCTCACAGCCCACTGCACACCCCCCAGCCGGGCGAGGCAGAGCACACACAGCCGCGCCACTGACCAGCCCCAGGCCGAGGCGAGACTCGCGGAAGGTGGCGCAGCAGCCGATCAGCCCGATGATGAACATCACCACGGCCACACAGACGATGATCACGGCGGGCAGCAGGGCGTACTCGTCCTGCAGAAAGTTGTCGTAGCTCTTGTAGGTGTTGATGACGCACGCCCCAACATAGCTGAGACCTGCAGCTGCCGCCTGAAAGGCAGTAAGGAAAGCCATTAGCAGTTATTTATGAAGCCTCTGACCTGGAAACTAACCGTGGATTGTTTTCTAATAGTGATTTTAGAAATAATGGCTACAGTGTGCAAAAGAAGAAAAAAATGCTGCATCTAATCTAGCTACACATTCAAACTTGAACACAGAGAGGACAAAAATCACTGTATCACCGCCTGCTAATAAGGCACCACAGGACCCGAGCTGAAAGGTTGAAGTCTGTAGACTTGCATCAGTGTTTCTGCAGAATGCCAAGCTCACACTGCCTACTTAGGGCCACCTACATCCCACCCATGGCTGCATTTGCAGGAATCAGATCACCACAGTGAGTTGTTGGTTTGGGGCTTTTTTGTTTTTAATTTTTTGAGAAAAACTCGTCCTTCGCCCTCTCACAACAACATTAACCACTAAGGCAGGCACAAATGTACCCAGTCTCAGCAAAACAGAGTCCCTCCTTTTCCTGGAGGAAACATATTTCTGCAACCTCTAAAATAATCTCTCTCCCAGAAGGATGTTTTGCTGATTGAGGCCAATGTAGAGCGCACCAGTGACCCTGAAGACCAAAGACTTTTATCAGCTGGACTGGGTACAGCTCTGAAAACAACACCGAAAGATTCAGCCATGCCCTGCCAAACCCCACCGATGGCATAAAAAACCCCCCTCTCTCAAGAATCAGGATGGCTCATCCACCCTTTGTAATCCTGCAGCACAAGGAAAATGAAGGACCCTCTGTATTCACATTCTGGAAACTTGAGGGAAACCAGCTGGTTTGTTTTCAACAGGTCACAGCAGGATTTCATCACGCAGCCTTGGAGCAGTTTGTTACTTCCCCAGCACCTTACGTTTTAATTAAATCAAACACTCCTCATGCTGCAGCTAGGACTTGCTAATTCCTTTACCTTGTTTGGCTCTTTCCCCTCCAGCCAGATCTGCTGCCTGCCCTTCAATTACCTCCAAGTACAGGAACATCCTTTGTTTCAGACAGCTCCCCTCCCATAATCTTGCGTTCCTGGACACTGTCTGTACCCCAGAATTACTGGGGTCAGATGCACCAAGTGATGAAGGCAGACATTTAGCACACACCATGCAAGAGCCTGCTGTGCTGGGGCTCCAGATACAGCAGGTCCTCTACAAAATGGGATATCAGGAAAAGGAATAGGATCACCAGTTCTCAGCAGGTTATGTGCTTTTCTTCCCTACATGTACTGGGTTTTCAGACAGTGCTAATGATTAAAGCAGTTCCTAAATCTTCCTTTCATTTTTCCTCTCACTGAAGAAAACCTTTCCTATTTCCCACAGGAGTAGGGGACCATGGCTTTTTCCTACTACCCCTTTTTAGGGATGCAGGCAAAGATCACTTTATCTCAAAGGGCACCACTGCCTTGCCACTTCACCAGAGGAGTGAGGTGTTGAGGAGGAGCAACCTCACCTTCTCCTCCAACATAAGTTCCTGAACTAAAGGTGGGAGAGGGAAAGTCCTTGGAATGGCAGCAGCACTACAGGTGGAGGTGGGGACATGTCACCTGCAACCTCCTTTGCCTTCAGTTGCACAAAATAACGAAGGTGTATGACTCAGAAAGCGTATCCTTGTATTTCTGGCTTGGAAGGGTGGATGCACTATTCTCTGTTCTGAAACAGTTCCATCTGGGCAAGGACAGTCACAGAGAGGCAAGCAAAGTTGTGCCAGGGCCTCACCACCATCACAGGGAACAATTCCTTCCCAATATCCCATTTATCCCTGCCCTCTGGCAGTGGGAAGCCACTCCCTGTGTCCTGTCACTCCAGTGTCTTGCCGAAAGTCCCTCTCCACCATGGTGGAGAAACATTCTTCATTTTTCATCCATACTTCATTTTTCTATCCATTTCCAGCGTGCTCAACACACAGTGCAGAGGAAGCAGCACAGGAAATGCTAAGGACCAACCACCTGGGGGGAACTAAGAGAAACCTTGCTGCAAGTAAAAGGCTGTCACAAATCAAGAAAAACAATTATGAAGCCAATTCACAGGAGGCCCCTAAAGCCAGGACCAGCAAAGCTCCATGACTGCAAGACAAAAGCAGAAGGTCCAGTATTAAGTTCAAGGACATCAAATATAAAGTACTTTCACAGTGGGTTTTATCACAACACTGAGGATTGCCTTGTGTCTTGTCAGAGACAAAACACAACCAGCAAGAAGTCTATTAAAATTTCTAAACTTCTGCTTTCAAGCAGAAAAAGGAAGTGTAGTGAGACAAAACCAGAAACCTTTGGGAAAAGATCTGGCTTAAAGGAAGATGACATTTTTCCCCACGGATACTGCCACAACTTCACCCGTGGTTTTTAATTCAGTTGCAAGAATCCTGAAGAGCAGGGTCACTCAGGAATAGAAGGCACCACAGCTAATGATTTTTTCCCCTACATTTTGCAGGTTGAGTCCTAGAGACAAGTTTTGAAAGTGAAGATGAAAAATACTTCAGAACTTAAATCAGAAGTCTTCCTTAAGCCTTTCCAGATTTTAAGGCAAATTCAAGATCCGGTGGAGGGATTTTTTTTCACCCCAGCATTACAAAACCTACAGCCCATTCCTAGATCTAAGATGAAGATGTACTGAAATGTTCTTCTCTAGAAGAACAAGTTCTTTGCATTGCAAGAGATGGATCTCAAAGTATGTCTGATCATGTCTGATTAGGTTTCTGTTTGATCTAAAGGAAAAAACAATTCTACAAACACAAAGGCCAGCTAGAGTGATGATTTTTGAGGACAAATAGATCAAATACTTCCCTTTTCACAATTAGTCAACCACCTTCTCAAACCCATCCAAAATTAGGATTACACCAAATAGTTCACACTACAAATGGCTGTTGTTCTTCACACTTTTTGTGGGTCTCCTGCTTGGCCCTGACTTGCAGCCAGGTCCAGTGCCCAGCAGGCTCTCGCAGTGCAGGGCACAAACCCTGGCAGGGCATCCAGAGAGTGACTCAAGGCAGGTAGGGGACAGCCACGCCCACAGCCAGCACAACAGCCTCACCTGACCCTGTCCTCCCCAGGCAGCCCGGCTGACTCATCAGGGCTCCAGGAAACTGCTGCTGTTTCTTTACAATGCTGATGACTTCCCTAAGACAAGATGATGAGATGAGGTGAAAGGAAATTTTGCAAGAAAACCCCTTTTTACAGCTGAGCAACAGAGCTGCAGCCACCTCTGCTGCCTCGCCCACCATGGCTCGCTCCCTTCAAGGACCTCAGGCCTAAGAATCGCTCCATTTTTCATATTCCACACCCTTGACAGAAAGCAGAAACTATCTGAGCGTGAAAAGTAAACTCCTTGGGGCTGAGTGAGAAGAAAGCCAAGCTGTGAGAGGCACCAGATTTTCCCAGGCTGAGGTCTGGGCAGGGCCTGGGCTCACCAAGCTCTTCCACACTTAGCCCAGCCAGCTGAGCCAGGGAAGCAGGTGCACACAGTACAGCCACAACGAGCTGGGACTCTCAGTCTCACAATGCACACACAGCACTGTGAATATTCAATCTACCCATGAAACACAAGCCTGGGCTGTCTCACTGGTGCAGAACAGGTCAGCCGCTGGAAAACACTCATTTTATGTAGTTCTAAAAATACAGTAAACCTTTTGCTTTGTGTTTCACTGTTTTTATTTGCTGATGACCATAACCCTTACCCTTTTCAGGAGGCTTATAGCCATGCAAAGACTTCATGCCACCTAATCAGTGTCACAGACATAGAAGGGGCTGCTTAAAATTTCCTCTATACCACTGCTTTGAAATATATGCAAATTTATCTCTCTATATATATATCTATATAGATTTTTTTTTCTATCAGTGAGGCAGAACAGGTGCTTTTCCACCTTCACTTCTCTGTTTTCTTAAGCCAACCTTATGTGATGGCTGAGAACAGAGGTTTGTGTTTGTCTGCAGTTATCAGCACAGGCTTCTCTGTCCCTGCCAAACCCAGGTAAGGTACAGCAAAGGAGCCAAACTACCAACTACGGTGTTAAAAGGCAGTGTCTGCTGGCTGGAGGTTTTGGGGTGCTTTTTAAAAGGTTTCTCCCAGCATCCTCCCATTTCAGAGTGTCGGTTCTATGACTCAGTCTGTTACTGTAAACTGGTGTAAGACTTTCTTTTTTAAAGGCTGGGCAATTAAAAATACAGAGTAACAAAGCTGTAGTGTAAAAAGGAGAAGCTTAAGAACAGGGTGAATTCTGAATTCACCCCATGTGTCCAGCAAGATGCAGCCTCTATACAGTAAAAACTTGAGGCTATGAGACTGAAAGACATTTCTCCTTTGTCCAATGGGACTTTCCCAGGGCCAGCACTAATATCCACCACAGCAGAAACCTCAGGCTGGCTGGACTTTGTCCTATATCATTAACTTTTTACCTGCAAAGACAGGTAAGATAAATAATACCACTTTTCATGACACAGGAAGAGCGCTTGTCTTCTGCAGAAAACCACTGCAAACACAAACTGGAAGAACTATGAATATCCACACAAACCTTTTCTGAACCACTGCCCCCTAATTCGTCATTAGCTCACAAAGCTGCCTGAATTAATTATCAGGCTCGAATCCTACTTTTTTCACCACTATCTTTGCACAGTCAGGGCACCTCACCCAGTGCAACACCTGATGCTGGTGTTTTGCCTTCCCATCCAACACCTTCACTCCCTGGGATGCAATCACTGCACAGGACAGAGTGGGATATGTCACCTTCAATTATTACTTTGCCAATTGCAAATATTACTACTGTGCTGCCCCCATGCCTCTCATATCTAGAATCAACCCCCAGCAACACTGGTCTCAGTTACAGCTGCCCATCCTCTCCTTAACACAAAAGATAGTCCACATCTTTGTTTGGTTTTTTGCTTTTTTTTCCTGTGTACAAGAAGTACTTATGATTTACCTTGACAGGTAAATCCTCTGCTCGAAAGGTTCTGTACATTTCCTCCATAAATAATGTATTTTATTACCCAACAGCCAGCTTGCTGGCAAAGTGAATCACTTTCTGGATCCCTTGCTGATTTATTGTACTACAAGAGTTTCAAGTCCTCCCTGGCTGCAGCACCTACTCCATTTGCAGGGAGGCAACAGGTTTTCTAGTGACTTCAGGGGCAAAGAAAGGCACTGAGCACTTTTGAGAAAGCCTTCCTCACCTTATGCTCATTTTATCCAGTTTAAAACTCCCCTCAGCCCACAGGGACCAGGCACTCCCCAGAGCTGAGGGTCTCCCTTGGCCCGAGGCAAAGCTGGTTTCTCCCAGCAACGAGTGACCGCAGCTCAGCACCTCCTATCCCAGGTGTGCAGCTCTCTCTCCCCTTTCCCATCCTGGATTTAAAACTCTGCCAGCTGGAAGGGACCTCCTGGCTTCAGTTGCCATTTCCTACCCTGCTTACAATATTCATTTCTCTAAATGTAAACTGGATGTTGCCACATTTGTGTTTTCTGGTTTCACCCAGCACAGCGTGGGACAGTGCTTCGTCAGTGTCACAGTGAGAAGGGTTTCTGATGGTCAGAGGGACCACTCTGTACTCGTGCTCATTGGTCCTGTCACTGGGCACCACTGAGGAGGGCTGGGACACCATCACCTGGGCAAGGACAGTCACAGAGAAGCAAGCAAAGCTGCCTCTCTGGGCACCCTCCCAGACAGCAATTCCTTCCCAAGATCCCAGCCAGCCCTGCCCTCTGGCACTGGGAAGCCATTCCCTGTGTGCTGTCCCTGCAGGCCTTGTGCCCAGTCCCTCTGCAGCTCTGCTGGAGCCCCTTGAGGCCCTGCCAGGGGCTCTGAGCTCTCCCTGGAGCCTTCTCTTGTGCAGCTGAACACCCCCAGCTCTGCCAGCCTGGCTCCAGAGCACAGGGGCTCCAGCCCTGGAGCAGCTCCGTGGCCTCCTCTGCACTGGCTCCAGCAGCTCCAGGTCCTTGTGCTGTTGGCTCCAGGGCTGGAAGCCGGATGGGGTCTCCTGTTACTACACAAACTTGCTGTTTTCCCTCAGATCCTCATGTCGTGAAAACACTGATTTACAAAATAATAAAAAATACCGAACTTGGTAAGTTGGCTTTGGATTGGAGCAAAAAGCACCAAAGCTGCAAGCTCCTACCAGGCTGCCCTTGATTCCAGCAGCACCAACAGCTCCAGGAGAGAATTCCTGCCAATCCCATGCCAGCCATTATCCTCAAACTAAAACCTTCAAATCAGAGTTTCCTCACGTGAGCTACAGAGGTGGGACAGAACCCAGATCACTGTTCTGAGGCAACTCACACCAAGCCAAGGCAGACTCATCAGTCTGTCACACCTCAGTATGCAGCTGTGATGTACAGCTGCGGGGCATGTTTCAGCCTGCCTTCAAAGCACACCTCGGGGCTGCTTGCTGGGTATGCTGGGAAGCTCTTGCTTTTTCCTTTTCTTCCTCAAATGAGAACAATGAGCAGCTGCCAAAGGGCTCTGAAAACCTGTGCCTGTCTTTCAGGAGAAAAAAAGCCCCAAATCTAAACCAACATTTTCTTGCAGTTTTTACATGCTGCAGAACCAGACACTCAAGGGGATTCTGGATGTAATGGGCTTGTTTTCAAGTTATACTAAGTAAATGTCTGCCTTAAGAGTTGTTTTAGCACTCTTCTGTTGTTTTAGCACATTCTTCTGTTCCTCAAGCCTAATTCCAAGGTTATTTTCCCATCCCTAAAAGCCAGAACATACCCTACAAAGCATAAATGGTGGGATGTCCTCACACAGACACTGCTCAGCAGTGCAAAGCAAGGAATCCTGCAGCAATTCCTACAACTTCTAATGCTTCAACCCCTGCCTTGGGGGCCAGGGTGCTGCTGTTAGTCACAATCACAGAACTTCATGCACTTCTGAGCAACAGGACCACAAGGAGGGGAAAGCAGAACCCTCATTTTCACTCACATTCTCCCCAAATACACAGCCTGCAGGGCATGAGCTTGCAGGGAGTGTAACCTCAGCAGAGCAAGGATTGATTTATCAGGCAGTGCCAGGCTGTTTTGGATCTGAGTTGGACACAGAACACCCTGTAGTTCAGTATTTGCCTTCGGAACCACCCCACTTTCTCAATCAGCTGTTCCAGGCTCAGACACCAGACCCTGCAACTAAACCAAGGTGCACCTAAATTGAAGTAGAGATAATCATAAATCTTGCTAAAGAGGTAACAAAATGAGACCTCTTGAGCAGTTGTAATTACCACACCACAACATGGACTGGTTTGGGTTGGAAGGACCTTAAAGCCCATCCAGTGCCTCTCCCTGCCATGTGCAGGGACACCTTCCACTGTCCCAGGGTGCTCCAAGCCCCAGTGTCCATCCTGGCCTTGGGCACTGCCAGGGATCCAGGGGCAGCCACAGCTGCTCTGGGCACCCTGTGCCAGGGCCTGCTCACCCTCCCAGCAATTCCTTCCCAGGATCTACCCTAAATTTCCCCTCTTTTCAGTGTGAAGCTATTGCCCTCCTCCCACCCCTACAACTCCAGATGAAGAATCCCTCTTTTGTTTCCTTGTAGCCCCTGTTAGACACTGTTTCATGGTCTCCACACAACTTCCCTCCCTCCAGTTGGATCACCCCCACCTTCTAAGCCTGACAACATCGGACCTCTGTGTTTGGAGACCTCTGAAGAGGCCCAAGTGCCTTTAGGGGTGGACACAGCCTGGCCATCCATCGGGTCCTTTCACAGCCACAGGGACCGTGGGGGACAGCCAGAGGGAGCTCGTTCCTCTGAATCCACATCACCACCCCAACATTTCCCCGTGCTGACCACGCTGCACCAGCACCTTCATTTCAATTTAGTGAGGCCCCTACGCAACACAGCAAAGCCCATTTTCCTGAAAGATCAGTTCTGCTTCCTGATTTTGGGCAGAGCAGTTTGAACCAAGGAGGAACTTTGCCCTTCCAAGGCATGCTCAACGGGATCACACCAAAGTGCTCAGCCCCAGCAAGCATCAGCCCCATCCTGTGACCACTCTGGATCATGTGGCTGCTATTCTCTTACCGTTCAGAAATGAGCTACAAATCACAGAATTATAGAACAGCTGGGGTTGGAAGGGACCTTTAGAATCACCCTAGTTCCAACCCACAATGCACCCACCACTTCTCACACACACTCCTCATGCTCATCCCTCAGAGCTCCCTCGCTCATCACCCCGTCAGTCCCACCAGGGGAGCAAAAACAAAGAGTCTGGACTGGTCTGGTCCTGAGCCCTCCAGGGGTGGGAGGAATGACCCCATTTTCACTCGCTGCACGTGTTAAAAGAAAATAAAATCAATATAGCCCTTGGTTAAGCAGCTTTTTCTACCACAGATGCTACTGTGAGTCAGGCCAACGCCGTGGCATCGCTTCCCTGGAGCTCCCACAGCTCTCCCATCTCCCTCTCTGGATCATGCACAGCCTGGACACCTGGCAGAGCTGCCTGCCCCCTACTCTCCTGCATGGCAGGCAGCTACAGCTGGGATTAAGGATTGGCCTAAGAAAAGATGCAAGAAAGGTTAGAAACAGGCCACAGACACTCAGACCTCTAATGACTCCTTGGAGAATACTGCCACGCTTCAAAGCAGAGGTGTTTCCTGCAGAAATAATCTTCAGCATAATCTCTGCTACTCATTACGTTGGTCATTAAAAGTGATTACAAATTTCCTTCCTCATTGGGTTTTTAATTTTTTTTTTTTTAAGTATCCAGATCACTCTCTGACTGGGACTTCAGAATAAGCATTCCCAAGCCACACGCCACTGTCACGAGTGATTTCAAACCATTCATACATGCAGGAATTTTTCTTGTGGGTAAGTTTACACCTCCAAACTACTAAAAATTGAAGTGAACCACAGAAATATTGAGATTCCTTGAGCAAACTGGTCTAGTGGAAGGTGTTCCTGCCCATGGCAGGGGCTGGAACTGGATGATCCTTAAGGTTCCTCCAGCCCAAACTATTCTGGGATTTTATGATGATTCTATGCCACTAATACCCCAAAATACATTTGATTCATGCTTCTTGGAAATTCACAGGTCACAAATCCAAAACTATTTGCAAAAACCAGCTGATGTAGTATGTAGGAGAGGGTGGAGAAGGGAAATGGGGAAAGCCAAGCTTTGCAGGGCTGAGACATTCTCCAGAAGGACTCTGTGAGAAGGCAAAGTCCCTCTCCATTCTCCAGTCAATGACTGACTTCTGCTACCACCTGGACTCTTCCCTGGGAGGGTGGGCAGGCCCTGGCACAGGGTGCCCAGAGCAGCTGTGGCTGCCCCTGGATCCCTGGCAGTGCCCAAGGCCAGGTTGGACATTGGGGCTTGGAGCTCCCTGGGACAGTGGAAGGTGTCCCTGCCCATGGCAGGGGGTTGGAATGATGGCTCTTAAGGGTCACTTCCATTCTGGGATTCTGGATCTTCCGTGAAGTCAAATCCTATCACAGAAACTGGAGTTCACACCTCTCAGTATCAGAGCTGGAAACCCCATCTGGGTCTCCTGAAGAGCCAGTGAACAGCCTTAGCCAGCTCCAGTGTACCCTCCCCGTGTGGGGGCAGCAGGAACCAGGGCTCAGCTGGGGAAACAAAAGCCTGGCCTCACTGCTGGCAGGTAGAGAGCACATCCTGCCAGGGATCAGGGCTGCTCCTGCATTTCCTGTCGGCAGATTCTCAGTTTCTTCCCTTGGACGAGGAAGTGAATCCCAGAATTTTGCTTCTCTCCTTCACAAAAGAGCATCCTCACATCCCACCCAGCCCAGTCCCCTCAAAAGACACTGCCAAGAACACCGTGGTCTGCTCTGACCCTTCCTCTCCCTCTTTTAGGTTCCATGAGATAAACCTGCACCCCCAGTCTTCACCTAGAGCAGGCCAACACCCACTGCCAAAACAACCAGGCACCAGCACCTAATTAGTAGGTCCCAAAGAGCAGAGCAGGGGGTGGGAAGAACTCCCACAGCTTGAAGCACCACCCGTGGTAACTATAATTAAATAATCTTTAATCACTGACTTTTTGGGGGGATTTGTGCACAGATCCCCCACCATGAGAATGACCTACAGATGCGATGCTGAGCCTGGTGCTTAGGAGAAAAGCTGTTCTGTCACCTCATTTAGGAAGCCATGATTTGTCATACTGGAAGATCTGACTTTCTTCACTCTGCGTGATAACGATCAGAAATCCAAAAGAGGATTTTTTGCCTTTTAAGGATATTCTTAAGTAATAACTTCTGTCAAAGAATCACATCTGCACCATCTGCTGACTACGCAGGTGGTGAATTATTTTCCATAATCACTTCCAAGCTGGGAAAGATCTGCAGCATGTAATGTCTGGACATGAACTACTCCTTGGAGAAGGGCTCTAATGTTCTTTGCAAATCCTGTGTTTTCACAATCATCTGGAGTCTTGTACTTACAGAGCCCCAGCTGTTAGAAATGTTCTGAAGGAGCATTAGAGAATCAGTCCCTCCATCTCCACCCTCCTAAAACCAGAATTCCAGGTTCTGCAGTTCTGCTCCTGGAATGTGATTACCACACATAATGGTGGCAGCAGCAGCAGCTAAATGCCACAGGTACTGGGCTGCACTGCTCCTGCTAGGATAAAAAACAACCCAAAGAGCTGGCCTGGGTCACCCCAAATTCAGGGGCCACAGACAAGCAGAAGGATCGTTACTGGCAGTCCATGGATGCAGATGAACAATCACAATTGGAGAGTTCCTCTCGAGCAGGAGAAAAAGCACCAGAGACATTTCTAGGAGGACACAGGGCCGTTGTTCCATTTTTAAAAGCTGAGGTACCTGAGGAACACCTGATCTGAGGCTCTGAGGCAGGATGCTGCTACGTTTCTCTGTGGCTACTTCGAAGAAAAGCTCACCACAAACCAAGCAGACACGGTGAGACCGTGTTAGCTGGCATGCAGCAGTGACTCGGCCTGCAGCTGCTTTTGTGCCAGGGGCTCAGAGCTCCATGGACCAAACTGTTCCATCAGCACCAAACCGTGCCGTGCCTCCATGACGGGGCCACAGCACTGAGGGGACGAGCTCCTCACCGCAGCCGGCAGCAAGTCCTGTTTTTACTAAACGGCACCACACCCTATGAGGCCCCAGGGATTAATTCAAGCAGTATTCCTTCTTCTGCAGTATTTTTTTTCTCTCCCCTCGTAGCATCTCACTTTGGGAAAACTTTGGTTCTTCTCTTCAGGAAGAGCTCTCAGCCTCCTCCATTACACCCAGAGCAAGGGGGGCTGCCATGCTGAGCCCCCACCCGGGCTCAGCAGCTCCAGTCCTCTCTATTTTCAGCTCTTTGGAGACATCCCTGGCAAAACCCGGTCTGGAAAACACCCAGGTGCCGCAAGGCAGCTGTGAATCCCCAACCTTCGGCCCGACACACACGCGAGGTTCGCCCTCCCCCGAGGGCAGCACACAAGTGCCAGGGCCGCCGATGGTGGGGGTTTCCAAACTTCCCCATGAAGGGGAAATACCTGGTTACCAGAATAATCCCCAGCTCCTCTGGACAGCCAGGAGCCCCAGCCCTGCTGCCACTGTCACGAGGCAGCCGTGCCACGGAGCCTCCGATGCCGATACCCCCAAACCAACAGAGGTTAGGCTAAAAACAATAAAAACCAGCCCCGTTTTTTCACTTGCTTGTACATAATTATCGAGGAAATGATTTGGAAAGCCGTAACTGTGCCAAGGACACGGCTGGAACAAAGTTCTCGGCTGTTTTCCTCCCCAAAAAACTCCTCGCCCCAAGAGTGGAGCGGAGCCCTTGCACGGTGCCCTCGCCGTGCGGCTCCATTTGCTTCCGATCGCAATGCGAGGCTGCAGACTGCTTGAATTAAAAACACTTCTAGAAAAACGGGCGCATTAAAAACACCCCGCAAAGGAAAAAAAGAGAAAACTAAGCTCTAACCTTATTTTTTCTTAGAAGCTTAAGCCCCTAAATCTCCTTGTTCTTTAAAAATACGTAATTAGGGGTTGCTACAGAAATGTCCGAGTCACCTGCGCACAGCTAAGCTCGGTGCGCGGCTCACTGCGGGAAGCCCGCGATCGCGGGCACGTCCCACAGCACCGTGTCCCCCAGCCGGAGCTCCCGTCCCCCACCGCCCGGGACACCCCGCGGTACCCAGAAGGCGATGCTCAGCAGCAGCAGCACGGTCTTGGAGGTGATCACCCCGCAGTCCATGCCGGGCGCAGCTGCGGGCCTCTGCCGCCGCGCCGGTTATGTGCTCCCCGTGGGGCCGCCCCCGGCCCGCCCCTGCCCTGCCCTGCCCTGCCCTGCCCTGCCCACCCGCGGGACGGTTTCCCCGTGGCCAGCCAGGCAGACCTCCAAGCAGGGGGTGGGGAGTGCCGGGAGCAAATGTCGAAGCAAATTACTGTGGACTTCGGCGTGGTTTGGGGGTTTGGGGTTTTTTTTTGGTGTTTTGTTG
>VZRX01006421.1:50668-64720 GCA_013398075.1 Notiomystis cincta
GGGCTGGAGCAGCTCTGCAGGTGGGGTCTCACCTGAGCACAGGGGCACAGGGGCAGAATCCCCCCTCCCCTGCTGCCCACGCTGGGGGCTCAGCCCAGGGCAGGGGGTTCAGGGCTGGGGCAGGCGCAGGAAATACCAAGCAGAATGGAAATGTTGTTTTCACAGCAGTGCTGTCCTTTCCCTGTTTGTGTTGAGTGCCTTTCACCTTTCAGCACAGGCTCCGTGGCATGGGGGCTTTATCCAAGGGAGTGAACGGAGAGATAGATGCCCTTGGCCCCAGTGAAATGTGAGGCAGCAAGTGTTGAATGACAACAGGGAGAAAATGCGGTGAGACCCCTGCTCTGAAAATTAAATAACTACCCTGATACGGTGATTTGTAATAGCATTGAGGTGTTTGCCTGATGAATATTTAATATTTTTGCTACACAGGATAGTCAGCTAAAGCTTGTGTAATGTCATAGCATTTCACATTGTGCAGGTAACTATTGCTGCCATGAAGTTGTTCATCATTCATCAGGCTATGATATCTTATGATGTCTGCTGTGGATTCCTAAATAGCTTTGCAATAATCTGTAGAAGATGGTTTCATTCAGCATGAAATTGTGAGATGCCTTTTCACTTCACAGCATTCACATGTGTCTGTCACACATCCTCAGAGCTTATAAATCCTTCACACTTGCAGGTCTTCTACGCCTTTGTCTGCCAGCTTCACATTCTGACTTTATGAAAATCTATATCCTGTTTATAGAACAGAATTAAAATGCTTGCAGATTGTTCAAATTAAATAGTGTTTGATGGCTTGTGTGGATCTCAATAGTGCTTTGTTTGCAAAAATAAAAGCAGAATCTGCAACTAGTTCAGTTCTTCTTCAACTCAAGATAAATTACCTCTTTATATACAACTCAGTTGCAGAGAGCAAATGAAAATTGAAAGCTGCATTACTTGTTTGACTTTCTACCTTCCCCAGGCTTTTATTGCAACCTGTCTGAATTATCCCGCAGAACTTTACTTAAAAAATTAATAAATTTCTAGTGGTTCCTGCTCAACCATGTAACCCACATTTCCACGCTCACAGTATTTTCTGAACATGAATGAGCTTTCAGGTGACTGACAAACCTATTCTAAGTCTTCATTTGAATAGAGAACAACCTGCATGTTCAAATAGGTGCAGTGTGCATGTGTTTTATATGTTAGTAAAGGTATATATGCACACAACCCACCCCATGTTCCAGCTACATGCAGAGTACACATTGTGTATATATGTGTGGATATATTCATTTACACTCACAGAACATCCTGAGCTGGAAGGGATCCCCAGGGATCATCCAGTCCAGTTCCTGGCCCTGCACAGACATCCCAACAATCCCTAGACATCCCTGGCAGTGCTGTCCAAGCTCTCCTGGAGCTCTGGCAGCCTCAGGGCCGTGCCCATTCCCTGGGGAGCCTGGGCAGTGCCAGCACTTTCCTGATACCCAACCTGACCCTCCCTGGCACAGCCCCAGCCGTTCCCTGGGCCCTGTCCCTGTCCCAGGGAGCAGACATGGCTGCTGCCTCTTCACTTTCCCTCATGAGGAAGTGGATTTAGGTTTTTTTTACAAATTCAAATTCTTCAACACATTAATGTCTAAACCTCCATCAGATCAGGCTCTCTGTAGTTCCTTAGGCCTCACAAGGAATCTAGTGTTAGAGCAGGGATCTAACTTGGCATCTTGAGTTGCTGTGTTTTGAGCAGTGATGAGCTGGGAGCCTCCACTGACCACACACCTCCAGACCTGCTTATTGTTTTGAGACTTTTTTTAAAGAAACTTCTGCGTTGCCTTCCAGAAACCAATGTGATGAGTATCGCGTACACTGTAAAAAACGGAGTGAGAAGGAACTGCGTGACTGCCAGCTGGCCCAGCAGGCTCTGAAGGAGATGCTGAAAAAGGAAGAGAAGATGCAGGAGCAGAAGCTGGAGGAGATTTGTGAGAAGGAGCTGTTGGCTAAGGATGAGGAAGCGGAGCTGAAGGCGCAGGAAGTGGCAGCGCGGATGCAGGAAATGGTGAATGTGCTTGATGCCCAGATGGCCGTGCACGCTGCTCGCAGAGAGGAGGAGAAGCAGCTGATCAGAAAGGAGGCTGAATGGCTGGTAACTTCCATAGTATTCTGCATTCAGGCTTGTGCAGAAGGCCCTTCTAATGATAGGCTTACCAGACTAATCCATACCTTATTTGTATCTTCACTGATTCCATTAGTATCTGAACCTGTCCTGTTAAGCTAAGCCTCTTTTCCAGAGCTGTGGTAAAGACATTCCCATTTACAGAGGGAAATACATCTTTTGAAATTCAGCACTCTAAAGGGTTTTGGCACTCAGTCTCTCAGAGTCGTTGTGGGAAATGGAAACATTTTTAAGTTTTTGCCAGACATCTTTCTAGTTTTTTTTTTGATTTCCAGTTTCCTGCAGGATAGCACAGGGGTCTTGTTTCCCAGCTGAAATATTTATTTTATTATTTTTTTAAAACAAATTAGCAAGCACCCCCTAAGCTTTCTTGCCTATTAGACCTGGCTGCTATTGAGTTCACATCACAGGAGGTATTTGGCTACCTTGGCCCAACTGCTTGGCCACTACATTCTTTTTTCCTCATCCCTTTCCATCTCTCTTGTAGTTTTTCTGGCTTTAGGGGGGCTTTTGCTAGTTCAGTATTCTGTGTTGACTTCAAGTTATGGGAGGCCTTTTAGCTCAGATTCAGTCTTCATTTTGTAGCTATTTTCATGTAGAGGCTGAATGATCACTCAGGATACTCTGTTAGACACTGGAAGCAGGTGCTGGCATCATATATACTTCCCTATTTTATAAAAATGAGACAATAATGGATCTAAAGCTCTGAAATTGCTGGCTGTGAAACCATAGAGTTCTTACTCCAAGCTAGACTGTAATGTTTTACTTATTTAAAAACATGCAGAACAGAATTATTTTCTTGTAACAACTTCTAAGGCACTGCCAAACCTCCCAGGCAAAGAATGCTGCTCCTTAACTGGCCTTTACAGAAAAGCACTATTAGAATAGAAGACTCTGTATCTTCCCCTGGAGACAGCTGCCTGCAGCACTGTCAAGGAGATACATTTCTGGTGAGGTGGTTGAGTCTCTGAAAAAAAAAAAAAGCTTTCTTTGAAGGAGAGTTTCTGTACGGAAAATGGCATGTAATCAATTCTCAGCAGAAGAGGGATGTGGCAGATGGCCTCATTACAAGTTTTTTCATTGCAGTCTGGGAGCCCCTAATGACCAGGATGCATGGACAGCTAAGTGTCCCTGTGCATAAAGGCTGCTCCTGGTTGTTGCAATGAAAATAGAATATTTAGTGAAGCCAAACTCGCACCTTTGGCATGGTACGCTATTAGTGTGCACCAGGATATCTCAGAAGGAGATGACAAAGCAGAGACAGCAATTTCTGCTTTAGCTATATTACCTATATTAGCTGCCTTCCTCCTTTGTCTCATTTTTCCCTTAAAGAATTGTGATTTCCTGGGAAAGTAATTGACTTCATGTTATCCTTTCTGTAGTTTTCATGAATTTCTGCCATAGCACTTTGGTCCTGGCTTGCAGAAGGGTGGTTGGTAACCACTTCTTTGTACATTTGCAACACTGTCTTGCCCCAGTGAAAAAAGTTTCATGGATCCCATCCTTGGCTGCTCTCATACAGCTTCACTGATGTCAGAATTCATCCAAAGACATGTGCCAACTTGCACAGCAGACTGCTAACTATTTCTGCTTTCTTTCCACCTTTACTGTTCAAAGCTTTTTGGATTGCTAATTCTGTTCCTGAAATTATATATTTATTGAGTTTCAAAGCTGTTTTATCAGCTTCTGAAAGTGAATTTGACAGTTCAGGCAGATACAAAGTCAGCTTTGGCTCTGAAATACTTCAAGAACCCGTGGGTGCTTTATGTCCAGCATAAAAAGGGATGTTCCTTAGGGAGTGCAGCTTCTGCTTCCATATGGGGAAGATTAGACATGCTGTTTATGACAAACCTGCTGAGGCATTTTAGAAGACTTACTCACATTACAAAAGAGACATTTAATTTAAAAACAGGTTAACAAAAAACTGTGTGCCTTCAAGACAGCTGAAGCATGATTTCTGAGATAATACAATGCTAATGATGGTCACATACTGTGCTATGACTATGTTTCAGTGCAGTTGTGCTTGTACACTTACTCAGCTGCAAGATGTCCAGAAATTATGCTTATAAATTACTTATTGATGCTACTTTTGGGTTTTTCACGGGCTAAATAATCTTGAATACACACACAGCTATTTGATCTCAAATACACATTTTCAATTGTCTTTGTTTCTTTTTTAAGAACTCAGTTTCACTGTACATTTTTTCCAATATAAAGTGGAACATAAAGTTCTTTCCAATACGAAGTGGAATGATTTGAAACCATGGAAAGTCAGTAGCTGCCCATCAGAATACAAGGATCCAGTCCCTGACCTGGTGCAGCCTTATGTCCAGTAGAGATGCAGTGCTCTGAACACCCAACACGGGCACAGGACACACAACATCTACAGAAACAGCAGGAACATGTGGCTCTGTTATTTGTCAGTGCTTATGGCTCTGTATGAACACTTGGATATAGATCACACGTGCTGCAATGAAGCTGATTTCCCTAAAGAGATGAGTCTGTCTATCTGCCTGAAACATCTGGAAAATATCAGGCACAATACAGTTGTTGTATTGAAGTGCATGTGGTAATTACAGATAAAAATCCTGAATTCTAATCAATGATACGCTGAAATGTTCAGGCTTTAGTCTGTGGTTGACACTGACTCTGTGTTGTCAGAGAGGCTTTGCTCCTCAGTGTTTCAACAAACTATCTCTAGCCACCACTTAGTTTGAAGTTATGCAGTGATTTTACAAGCTGGCTACTTTTATCCTTGTAGAAAGAAGAGCTGCATCAGTTTAGGGAAGAAAAGGAAGAGCTTGAGAGGAAGAAGCAACATGAGAAGAAGGAAAGCAGGGAGATGTGGCTCAAAGCATTGCGGGACAAGCAGAAGCGTCTTGATGCAGAGAAACAAACTCAGCTTGCCACAGAGAAGATGATCCTGGAAAACAATTTTCAGGACTCCGACAGGGAATATGAGAAGATAAAAAAAAAAAAAGTAAGGTGTTCCATTGTGAAACTGTGGGGCAATGCCTCATCTAGACTAGTTCTGTGGCCCTGTGAACTGCACAGAGTAACAGGGAACAGACCCAAACCCTCCTCCCTGAATGAGATAATTGTTTTGTTGAACAGGCTGTTGCCTCTCCTCCTTCAGAGCCAGTGCTCTGTACCTCTCCAGAAGCCCATTAGCTGTTAAAACCACAGCACTTTAAAGCCTGCTTTGCAATTAGCAAGGCTTCCAGGCTAGTTAAATGAAGTGGGGGCTGTCAGGAAATCCTGGAATTTTGTCCCTCCATGCTGATTTCATTGTGTGTAAATCACCTGAGCTTTATTCTTACACTGCATGGACAAAATAGAGGCTGGGAAACTATTTTCTGTTTCATGGACCTGATGTAATAAGTATTTGTAACTGCAGAAGAAAGGAAATATTTAACTTACTGTAATTAATGAATACTAAAAAACTTTTAAATATTTAATAACTGTATATAGATAGACACAAATTTTCCTGTTATATTTCTTGGAGATGCCATGAATCAATGGATGACTGTCATTTCCTGAAATTAAAACAAGCATATTGTCCAACTTCAGCATGCAAAGTCTCAGGGTCTTTAGGACACAGCAGAGAGCTGCATCCATTGCTCTGCTCAAGGTGTTTAGAAGCTCATGTAGGTTAACAAAGTTGTATCAGCTCAGTGTTAGACCTTTCTGCAGAATCACAGGAGGTGATATTTATTATATTTCTTGGATCCCAAGGCTTCCAATGCAGGTGATAGTGGAGTAGCCTTGTCAGCTTTGGAAAATCTGTAAAATGGGTAGGCAGCTGAGCTGCTGTGGGGAAAGGAATCTCTCTGTATTTGTTCTGTTCATGTGCTGTTGTCTGGCCAGGTGGAGGATTCTGAGCAGTTCTTTCCCATGGCAGGTTTTGGAATGGAGCTCTGGGCTCCCAGCTCCCACACTGTCTGTGAACCACCACTTCTCTTCAGGTTTTGAAATGGTTTTTTTGAACTAATTCACTCAGATCTGCAAATGTCTGTGTGTCTGCAGCAAGAGCTGTTAAAGGAGCAACTTACTTACCTGGAACATATGGCTGAGCAGCTGAGGAAGGAGAAGGAGCAAGAAAGAGAAGATGAGAAGGTCTTCAAGGAAGAGAGGGATCAGCTTTGGGCCGAGAAGGTTGAGCAATTGAAACTCGAGAGGAAGGCTCGATTTCAGCTGCTGAGAGATGTCATGAACACAAGACAGTCACAGGTGGAGGAGAAGTGTAAGTGGTTGAGCACACGTCTGGGCAGAGGCAGAGCAGCACCCGGCTGCTGGGAACGGCCTCTGGCCCAGCACACGTGGGCTGTGTGATAGAGTGGACAGCAGTGTGACCTCCCTGAACCTGTTCCCAAAATCCACTCCTACAGGCATTCCTTACACCAGTTCCCCATTGCCATCACCAGAGCAAAGCCTAACAAAGTAAGGATTGCATGGGCAAATGGTCATTATTATTAATTATATTATTCTGGAGTCCTGAATGTGGAAACTTGGCAGTTCTGAGTGGATGAAAAACAAATAAGCTGAGGATACACTTGCTACTGTTTGTGTGACTCTTTAGAAGCAACAAAACTCAGGCTTGCTGTTTAGGCTACTTTAGCCCAAATGCAGTCTCACTGTCCCCTCAAGCTTAGCAGAACTGTTACCTTCTAAAAGTACTTCTGCTTCTGTTTTCCAGTGCGGAAAAAAGCAGAGAGGCAAGTAGAGATTGCTGAAGAGAAGAAGGCAATGGCTGAGGCAGTCAGACAGTTTGAACATGAAGAAGAAGAAAAACGTAAAAGGTATTTTTTTCTTCTATGTCATCAGTTCATTTCTTTGCAGAGCAATCTTTCAAACTTGTGAGCAAGCTGGTTCTTATCTTTCTGATAACACTAGAACATGGGGTGGACTCCCTTCTGTTTGGAGAGGCTTTTCCACCATGCACCTTATCAGTTCCAAACTGCTCAATAGCAGAATTGTGATAACTGCAGCTGGCATTAAGTCATTAATTGTGACCTCAGAAAATAGTAGTACATATCCTTCTGTTGGTCTTTTTGGATCATCATGTGACTTACATCAATCATATTTACTAAACACATCCCCTCATACTCTGAGCTGTTGTTACGGGTGGCAGAGGTTTGGGGAGGAGAGTTAATGAAAGGTTTGTTTGTTC
Source organism: Notiomystis cincta (assembly GCA_013398075.1). NCBI lineage: Eukaryota > Metazoa > Chordata > Aves > Passeriformes > Notiomystidae > Notiomystis > Notiomystis cincta. The sequence continues at coordinate 57,997 of VZRX01006421.1, forward strand.
GTGCCCCAGGAGAACTAGCACGTCCGGGCTTATTGCTAAACTCCACCCACAGACATCCCTTGAACAACCCTATGTCGGCCACCGAAACACCAGGCTGCAGCTCTGTGTAACAGTGTAACCCGGCTGCACGGGTCTCTCCGTGCCTCTCGGTGCCTCTGGATGAGCAGATCCTCACACGCAGTAGCTGGAGTGTTCCTCTGGGTGTCGTGCAAAGCCTTGGGCAAAGGGCCTTATCTCACCAACTTCCCTTCAGTACTCCTGCCCTTTCTCCTCTCTTGTCCGTGGGATACAAGCAGCTCCTTCCCGAGCTGGTATTTATTGTGTTCTCTGAGGGCTCTGTTGGGAACAATCTCCTGGCTGTGGCAGAAACGTCACCCTTGTGAAGGAAACACACTGGGCTCCAGCTGGGATATGCTCCACTTATCAGAGATGGCACTCAGCAGTGTCTGCTGAGGTAGTGCACAAGTCCTGACTGCTCTGTTGGCATTTCAGTGTCTGTGTGACTCCTGCTCCAGAAGGGCCTGAACATGTAAGACTTCCTCTGCTTCTCCAGAGGGTAGGGAAAGCAGTACTCGAGTCCTGGAGTGGAATGGAAGATTGATTTCTTTTGACAGCCACTTCCAGGAATATCAGTGCAGCAGGGACTTGTTCTTCTCAGAAGGAGAGTGAGGATGGATGTCAGCAGCAGCACTGAGCTCGAGCCAGGAACAGACTGAGACCCAGCACCCTCCCCCTCTGTCCTCTCACCACTGCTGTGAGGAGCAGGGAAGGCACACTGATTACAAGGAGTTGTTCTTCCTCTCTTTCTGGCCAAGCAGAGGTTTACAGTCAGCTGTATAGGATAGAATGCAGTTAATTCTCTGAAGAACATAAGGGTTAATTTGGTTAATAGTGGCAGTTATTCTTCACAGCTGAAAGGAGCTTTGAAAGTTCTTTAGTCCAAGGTTGCCTGCTAACAGATTATATAACAATAATAAAGTTTATTCTTTTTAACCACACTAGTTAAATAACCTATTCATTTGGCATTTCCAGAAAAGAACAGAAGGCCAAAGAATACAGAGACCAGCTCACAACTCAAATTGCCTATCAACAGTGCATACAAAAAGCTGAGGAAGAGGAGAGGAAGAAAGAGCATGAATTAAATACAGAAGCAGAGAGAGAGTACCAAGAAAGGGTACAGTTAATTCTGTCAAGGTCCAACGAGTCTGTAGTAAAGTCCCCCGCTACCAAAAAAGCACTAATGCCTGACCCTTAAGGGCATCACTCACTATGGTATTTTAGGTCACCCAGTTGCCTTTAGAAGCATTATCTTAGGATGCTTACACCTGACTAGAGTAGGAAGAACTCTCTCCACTGTGATACTTAAAACATTTAATTGGAAATTACAAGAAGCATAGTACTGTAAAGCTTATTTTTCCCCCATGTATTTTTTTTTGACAAATCTGATCCAATCCAAAGTGCTTGACATTTTAATTCAAGAATACTGTCTGCCTTCTGCAATATAATAGAGTATTATTATGACACAAATAGTGCACAGACATTCTTTAAAACCTACACAAATACAATTTGTAGAAAACTTTCAGCAAACCTTTATTAAAATGCCTTTCAAACCGAAAATATTTGCAAAATCCTTTTCTGTATTTTACTGTGGGATGATCATTAGAAAGCTGATATTCTTTTGCATAGATTCTGGTAGCTGTTGAATGATCTGAGGAATAGTGGAGTCCCAAGTCTGTGAGTCCTCTGCTTGGGCAGAATTAGCTGTGCAGGGCTGAAGTTAGAGCTGTCTTGTAAAAAGGTTTGTTCTCCCTAATTTTGATGTCACCTCTGCCTCCCTGTGCTCCCTGGGATTACCACACTCTGGACACGTGGAATGAGGGGCCGGAGCAGCACCACCATTTTAAGACAGCAACATAAAAACTGGCTGGATGTCCTGGGAAGGTGTTGGGAGGGTTTAGCAGTGGGGAGCAGGGACACCTTGCTGGTCTCTCTGCTCCCATGCCAGTGGCCAGCTTGCCCCAATGCAGGAGGAGCAGTGGGTGACAGGAGGAGCGTGGCTGGGAGAGACCCAGCTGCTCCCCACGGTGCTGCCCTTGACCAGCTCCTTGCTGTGCATTTCATTAGTTTTTGCTCTGTCCTTTTCAGAGGAGGGGAGTGAAGAATCCATGTAAAACCTGTTATCCTTCCTTTCTCACAGACTTTGTGGCATTTGGAAATGTTTTATATTATTTTTTTAAATTTTTCCGTATTTTGCTGCTTCGTATCTGCAGCTATTTGTCTCTCCTTCAGCTTTCCAGCTTCTCCCATCTTTCCTCCAGCTCCTGCTTTTTCACCCTTTTCTTCTGAAACTTCCATCTCTCACTAACCACTTCCTCTACCATTTTTGTCCTTCCACTTTCCTTTTCAGCATTTGGTTCCCTGTTGGGAAGCCAGGTTGTGTTTTTGTTGTGTGAGAATGTGAATGGATGCACAGAAGAGCTGATAAATAGCTGGGATCAGAGCTCAAGGAGCCCCAGGTCCCAGACATCTTGGAACAAATCGGGAATAAACAGCCTGCAAAGTTGTCTCATCTTGGTTTAAAGCAGACACCAAGTTGACAAATTTTTTTTTTTTCCCTGTGGAGAAAAAGGCCGGGTGGAGATGTATTAATCTGAAACAGTATCAGGGGTCTTTCAACAACCCAGCTAATTCTGGGTGTAAATGGTAGAAGAACCTGGCCCTGCTGAGGGGAAAAGGAGTGTGGTGGGATTTTATTGTTGCTTATAACTTCCTGAGTTATCAGATGGGAGAGAGACAAGTCCACTGGAACTGCTACCATCCCCACAGGGGACCAGGCAGACCAGAGCAGTGCCTCTCATGGCTTGTTCCCTGGATTCCTTGGATCCAAACAGGGTCTGTCCTATGGATGCTGAGGAAGGAGGCTTCCAAGAAGGTGGAACATCGGGCTGGGAGAGGTGGGTTGATCCAGGATGTCAAGCCCTTACACAGTGCTTCTCAGCAGCCAAAGCTGCACAGAGGAGACCAGAGCTGCTCCTCCTGTTCTGCAGGCGGGAAAGGCCATCCTAGATACAGGAAACAGTTTCATCAGTGCACAGAGCAGAGTGCTCTCACCGCTGAGTCAAACTGGCAGGATGATTAAGAGATTAATTTCCTGGTCTGCCGCAGACTCCTGGAGTAACCCATGCAAGCAGTGTAGATTTTCTTTTACTATTGTGACCTCTCTTTGAAAAATGAAGATAATAGCACATTCAGAATTCCAGGATTAATTAAAGCATGTTATTAAAGGCTGTGACATTTGTTGGGTACACCCGATATGAGAGATAAAAAAAATACCACATTGGTGAGCTTTGTGAATTCAAGTCATCCAAAACCATAATAAATCTCCTTTTTTAATAAAATAATAACTCAGAAGAGGTGGTCAGAGCTATCAAACATTTATAGAGTGTCTGAGCTCCTGCTCCTGGAGGCAAATTTCCTCCGCAGTGAACATGAGGTCTGCACAAGATTAAAAGATCAGACTGGAAGAAGTTTGCCTTCAGCAGGAGCGAATTCCCATGGGATAACGGGCAATTGAACTCTTCTGAGAGAAAACTTGGTGGATGAACGTGTTTCTGGCGCTGAGCCCTTTGCTGCCGAGTGCTTTGTAGGGTTCAGGCTGGTCCAGAAGAACAGGTGAGGCCGGGTGGGTCAGAGCCTCCTCGAGAGGCACCTGCTCGCTGCCCCTCACACTCACGATGGTTTTCTCTGTCAGGACTGAAGGCTTGCCTTAATCCAGCTGATTTCCATCCTCTCCCAGCTCCCTGGATGTCCTTGCAGCAAGCTGGGCAAAGCGCTTCCAAGCGCTTCTGCGCGGGGCCCGCGCTCACGTTACTCTGCGCACTGACCGGGCACCCGGCAGCGCGGAGCCAAGCGGAGCTGGACTTGCGGCCGGCAGGTGCCGGGAGCCGCCGGAGCGTTTGCTGCGGCTCCTGGGCGTGGCATTTCCTGCCCCAGCGAGCCATCCGGCAGGCAAAACAGCAATTAAACCCCCAGCCAGCGCAGGCACACCGCTGCCGAGGGAGGCGACCTGGCCCGGGGCAGGGCGAGCTTGCCCTGCGCCGGGGCTCTGAGCCACGCACAGACAGAACCACTGGCGTTTAGGAGCCTGGCACTCGCAGCCGCTTCGCTTAGACACGTACCAGAGCTCTGCAAAATATTCTTCCCTGTATTTTTAATTAAATTTCTCTTGGTGGCAGAGGGAGAGCGGAGCTGTGGAGCCTGCGGGTGACTTGTCCGCGGCAGGGCTGGGAATGCCCGTCCCTGATCACATCCCTGGTCACCCCAGGGTTTGAATGCTCAGCATCTCCCAGGGCTTTCAGACTTTTCTACGTGCACCCATCCGCTCACGAGGGCTTTTACACTGCCCCCAGGGCTTTCCATGGTGGTGTTTTTGGCCACACACAAGATGGTGATCTCCGGAGTGGTTCCCCGTGCCCTGTGGCACTGTGCTGGCTTGGTCCCTGCTCCCTGGGGCTGGGCTGCAGGGCTTTGGACAGGATCAGGTCTGCTTGCAGCAATGTTGATTATTCATTGCTTTAACACCTGGAACAATTTATCATTACTTTAACCCAGGTAAGAACACTTCTGCAGAAACAGCCATGCCCAGGGTACAGTGACTCTGCCAGACCCAAGGACTGTGCCCAGATGTAGCATGTGGTGGTTTCTGTGTGGCCCAGGAAGGGTGAAATTGGGATTTGGGGTCTTTGGGACATGCAAACTTTCCGGACCTGGGGTTGTGCTTAGCAACAGCCAGCTGTGATGACATCTAGAGCTGTCAGAACTGATGCTCCTCGCTGGTCTGTGCCATCACCTGTCCATCCGTCCATCTGTTCCTGGGGTCCCCATGTGTCATTACAACACAGGGACAAGGCCAGGACCCGAAAATAAACTCCACCCCCTCCTGTACTTGCAAAGAATCCACTGGCTGTGCTTAAAGGGGAAACCTGGTATTTATTTAATTTTTACCTCAAGGTGCCATCCCCAGGAATGCAAGAGGGGATACCATAAACTGCTATTTATGACCCCATGCTTGTTAAATTTGATCAACACAAGTTTTGATTCCCAAATAGAAAAAAAGCTTTTATCTCCTGGAGGAGACAATTTCCAGCAACTCAGCAGTTAGGATGTACTTCAGGGATTCTGTATGTATTTTGGGGTTTTTAGTTTCTGAGTTTAATTAAAGTTTTATATTAATGGAGAATCACATGTGTCACCAGCTGGCATTTCATGGCAATGGCTGTGCCTTGCCTCTGGGCTATCACTGCTACTCCAGCTTCACCGAAAGCTTTGCTTCTAATTGCACCAGGGCTCCACGTTTTGTGTCTGCAGTTGATTCAATGAAATGAGAGGAGCAAGTTTTGTTTGCCTGACAAAGCTCTCTTGGAGGCTTTGCAGAGATTACGCTGTCAGATTTTCCCAGGGTAATTTCTAGACACCGCGCAGTTTTTTTCTCCTGTTCTTTCCTCCTTCCCAGACTTCCCCCAGAGCCACCTGCAATTTTTTTGGCTTCATCAAGGATATCAGAGCTGGAAAAGGGAGGCATCTGCAATGCTGGTTTGTCCTTCCACCAAATCAGCACTGCTCCCTGCCAGGCTCTGGGGTGGAAAAGGGAGACTATGACAAAGGGGAGAGTTTCATCCCCCAAGGGACGAGGAGCAGCGTGTGAGATGCCACCAGTGATCACTCTGAGGAAAGGCTGTGGGTGCCCTGTGGGTGCCCTGTGAGTGGCACAGCCTGAAACCACGGGAGGAGGGATCCCAGTGACGGAGTAAACAACTGTGACAGAGAGCAGGATCTGCTGAGCGTGGTTTCTGCCTGCTCAGTTAATATGCAAAATACCTTGAATGATAAAGAATAGCAGTAGTGGTTAATTAGGAATACTTCGCATTTCATTATTCTTCTCAGGCTCTAAAAGTGCCATATAAGCATGAATTGCAGAACAGCGTGCTCCCGTGGGATGGAGGGAAGCAGAATGGCCACAGATTGACAGGCTGGGATCAATTTTTGGCTGTTGCTGTGGCAGTGGCAATTCCTGCCATCTGTGTAGGAGTGACACACAAGCAGCACCCAGGAGCAGCGGTGCTGGTGGGACCCCAAACCCACCTGCAGGCAGGAGAAGACAGAGAAAAACCTATACCTGGCACATTCCTTGAGTGGATTTAGTGGGTTTCCAGCAGATTCATGAGGGCAATGCTCTGGTCCCGGGAACAGGTGTGTTCTGGTAAAGGACACCCCAGCAATGCCGTCCCTCACTCCCCAAAGTGTGGGTGATCCCCAGCGGCTGGTGGGTGATGGAGGACCCAAAACCCACCAAGGGGCACCTGCTCGGGGCTTAGTTACTCTTCTTCTCTGAGAAAGGAAGATGGATAAAAGGCAGAAGCCCCCTCCAAAAGCAGCACCAACCTACGCTGCCGGAGGGACCCTGCCCGGGGGGCGCCGGAGCCGGGCAGGATGCTGAGGGCCGCGGGGGAAGCGGCCAGGAAAAAGATATTTAAAAGAGCTTTTTTTTGTTTTAATTTTTTTTTTAAAGTAATGATAAAAAAAATAATAAGAGCCGAAGGGAACCGAAAGGAGCCGAGCCGAGCCGCCCCATACCTGAGCGGGGCGCGGCGGAGGCGGAGCGGCGCTGCCTCCTCCTCCTCCTCCTCCTCCTTCTCCTCCTCCCCCTCCTCCTGCCCGCGCCGCT
>VZRX01006421.1:64834-78928 GCA_013398075.1 Notiomystis cincta
GCGGCGGTCGGTCCGGCCGCCCGCCGCCCCCATGCCCCGCGCCTAGCGCCGCCCGCCCCGGCCATGTCCGCCGCCGAGCTCTACACCAAGGTGAGCGGGGAGGGGGCGCGGGGGGCTCTGTGGGTGCTTCTCTGTCTTCTCTCTGTCCTCCGGGGGGGCTGTTTCCCAGTCCTGGAGTGGCCCCGCAACTTTCCCCGCACCCGCCGGGACGGCGGCCGCAGGTGCGCGGGATGCGGAGGGGGCATCCCCGGCGTCCCCCCGCTCGTCCCGGTCCCCTCCCGGCCTCCCGGCGTTTCACCCACCCGGCTCCTCTTCGGCGGAGGGTGAACTTCGCCCGTGGGTCGCGGTGGTGGCGGCGGTGGCCTCGCCCTCCGTGCGCCCCGTCACCTGCGCGGCCAAAACACTCTCAGCCTCCCCAGATCCCCCGGGAATAATTCTTCCCTCCTGCATTCCTAAACCGCGGGGGTGGAGGGGGAGGAAGATGCAGTCCTTAGAATCACAGAATCGCAGAGTGAGTGCCGTAACTCACCGAAGCGCTTCCGAGGTGTCCGGTTTCCAGAGTCCTTTTTGTTCCGCAACTCCTGGATGTGATCCCTTGGCAGGGGTGCGATGGGACGCACCCGCTTCCTCATGGCAGCCAGGGAAGGTGACATGGCTGGTGGCCTGGCTGGGCACTGCGCCCCGACGGGCCCGACGCTTCCCAAAGGAAGGTTTGCTCTTAAAAAGTGATCGTGATCGTAATTGGAGGCTCAGGTGCTGGTTTTTAGGCAGAGCCTGAGGTCTGGACTAGAAAATCACTGTTTCCACCCTGCTTTTAATATTTTTTTTTGTAATTTTGTGACTGTGGGATACTTGGGTATTCCCAGCCCTTGGCCAGCGCGGGCTGTGGATGCCTCCCGCACGGTTCGGGGCTTTCCGCCCCTCTTCCCAGGGCGAGGCGTGTGTCCGGAGAGATCTTTGCCGATTGACTTGTCCCGATGAAAGAGCTGCTCGCAGGCGGTGCAGGATCCGCCTGGTTTGCGCTCTGTCTGATGCGGAGAGAGCCCTCTCCCTGTGCTCTGATCTTCCCGGGGCTGCTCGGGCGTGCTGCGGGCAGCCGGGATCCGGGAATGTGCTCTGCCAAAGCCATCAGTAACGCTGGGCAGGGGCTCATCGGGAGGAGAGCTCGGCCTCAGAAAAGGTTTTGCTGTCTAGCGTGTCAGCACCATTTGTTGTCATAACGAGAATTTTAGTGTTTTAGGTTCTTCCTGTGACCGTGGTCGGCTCGTGGAGGTGCTGCCAGATTGGCACCAGGATCCACTTTCTGTCCCCGGGCTTAACTTTGCTGCAGATTTCTGCTTCCGTAACTCCTTTTGCCCGTAGCTTTTTTTACGTAATGCCGGGGCTTGCCACGTATCTTTTCCTTTGGCTGTCGCTGTCAGAGGGATGCAGGGTGAACGGTGGATCCGGCGGCTCCTCCTTTGAACCCGTGGCGATTGCAGGAGCCCTGCTGGACTGAGCCGGGCCGTCTGTGAGCGGCACGACCTCCATCCTTCTCGGGAGCTCTTTAAAAGCAAACTTTGGAAAAGCTTTTTCCCTTGGAAAATCCGGAGAGGAGCTGGAGCAAAGCCGTGGCTGAACGGCTCTGACGTGCCGGCCGTGGCAGCTCTTGGAATGAGAGCATGGATGTGGTGGCAAACATCCCTGGGGAGAGGGAGGCTGGCTCCCAGTGCTGTCCCTGTTGATGGGCTGGTTAGGTCAGCCTGGTTAATTGATTTTTAACTTGATGAGCAGATAGTTAGCCTGTGTTGTCCTTTTTATGCTGCCTTGGTTTACTCTTGATCTGCTGAGCAGGTGTGAGGTGCCTCCTGGGGTCCTGTTGCTGTGCAGGGACTTTCTGATGAGGAACTGGTGGGGATTTGGTGGCAGCCTGTGTGTACTGTTAACTTTGGGATTATTTTTAACAGCAACAGAGCTTCTCAGTGAGAACAGGTGTTTCAGCACTGGCCCTTCTGTCAGTTTTGCAGGAGCAATCCAGGGATGCAGCTGGTTTTTTAGGTGGTGGGGCCATGGGCTGGAACCCACACAGGTCATCTGTGCAGCTGAGTCACGGTGAAATTTAGGACTGTCCTGCTGGGCTGTCTGCTGCACGGGGCCTCTGTGCCAGCTCTGGCCTTTGAAGCAGCTGGAAAAATTTTTCCTGTGACTTTGAAAATGCAAGAAAAAGATCAAAGAAGGCTTAAAACCCACAACAAACCCAGGAGCCTCGAGGTGCTGAGCCGGGTGGTGGCGAAGGGGATGGGATGTGTTGGTCTCTGGCGTTCAGGAAGGTCCTGGTGCTCACCTGCACACCAGCTCTGTGCAGGAGGTGAGTGCCCAGGGGCAGAGGTGGGGCCTCCTGGGTCACCCTGCTGGCAGGTGGGGGTGAGGCTGTTTGGGGGTGCAGAGGAAGGGGAGGTGGATGGTCTGGAGCCAAAGTCTTGCTGAGAGCCTATCGATCCCACGTGTGGTGTTGCATTAGCACCGCCACAACTGTACCTTCCTCTGAGTCATTCCTCCTCCTGCTGGAACCAGGATGAGAGAAACTGCTGAGGAAACACTTTGGAGCATCCAGGTGGGAATTCTCAGGTCTCCCTCCTGCTGAACTGCAACAGGAGCAGTGTGTGTTGTGTAGAGAGACCTTAACTTCACGTGGTGCTTGCAGAAGGTTTTCTGGGACCTTGTGGGGACAAGCAGTAGTTTCTTGGTGCCTAAGTTTGTCACCATGCTGAGGAACTTGATGTGTTCGGCTGGGCAGTGCCTGGGGTCACTTAGGCAGGAGAGGAACCCATCTCACAGCAGCAGCTGTGACCTTCTGCTGGAGGCCTTCTCCAGGGGCTGCCTCTCAGTGCCCCCTCAAGATCAGGGCTGACTGGTGTTCAGCAGCCCCCATCAAACAGGATAATTAGTAGCTCTGCCTAATTATGAGTGTGAGAGTAGTTCCAAAACTGCCTCAACCTTCAAGCATGTAGGACTCCACTTGCCTAGATAGTTATGGAGAGACCATTCTCTCTTCTACTCCCAGTGCTTTACCTGTGGGCTCTGGGATTATCTGGCTCTGGGTTTTGTTGTGGCAGAATCAAACAGGAGTTTAGTGCATGTTCCAGCAGAAGAGGAGCTCTGTGGCAGAGGATGCAGACCTGGTCCTGGAGCTGCTGGCACCAGCCTGTGCCAGAGGAATAGGGCAGGTGGTGGTGTCAAGGATTCCAGCCTGCAAAGACCTGCTCCAGAGGGGGAACTAGAGGAACTTTGCCTAACCTGTGCATCACCCAAAAAACATCTTTCTAAGGCAGCTTGTGCTGGCCCTGCTCCTGCCACATCCCAGTTGCAGCACTGCCCAGACAAACTGGTTCCTGCTGGGCAGGGGGGTTCTCAAATCCTCTTTACCTGCAGCAGGGGGCAAAGGCAGCTCCTCACCATCCTCACCTGACAGAGCCTTCCAAAGAGACCTGTTGCTGGTACAGCTGGAACCCAGCCCAGGTGGCTGCAGAGTGACCCTGCTGTGGGGTACCTGAGCCTGTGCAGGTGCCACAGTGACCCTGCCATGGGGTAGCAGGATGCTCTGTGCCCTGGGCTGGGCTCTGGGCAGGAGGGATGGACGAGGGCATCACCCAGGGAAGGTGCCATCTGCAGCAGTGGGGTTGATTTGCAGCACTAAACCAGAAATCAGAGTTGTTTGTATGGCTGGCTCTTGTTATGTTGTAAGGTGAAGCTCTTCATATGACAAAAACAACTGTAATTGCTCTGGCTTCTGATGTTCTGCTGTCTTGAAGGTGCTTCTTAAAATATGTTAATTGTCCTGGTAAGTATAGCCTCTGAACCTCATGCAAAACAGTGCTTCTGCCAGGCTGGGGAATAAGCTGTGTCTTTCTGCTCCTGGGCTGTTGTGCAGCTCAAGATATGCTCTTCAAAAGGTTTGCAAGATCTGGGTAAATAAGCAACCAGGGTATTTATTTTTCATATTATTTTTTTTCCTCTCCTTGTGCTATTTGCCAAGTATTCCCTTGCAGATGATGGAACTCGATGCATTAAAAAAATCCCCTTCTAATGGCTAGTGTTGAGTACAGAAAACTCTCTGGTTTTCACTTAAAGTTGTGTTAAATGAAATAGCTGGAATGAATTGGTGTTTTCTGACCCTGGGGAGAAACTTTTCAAAAGTGCATAAATGCTGCCAGTGTGATCACACACTGATTGAGTCAATGAATTGGCAAAAACCTTCTGGCATAAAACCTTCTGAAAATTATTTAGCCCGCAAGGCTCGGGGAAGGGTCATCCTTAGCTTGTGCCTGTGTGCTGGTTTGGAGCTGGGGAGCAGCTGGGAAGGAGAGAGAAGATTTTCTGTGGATTGTGTAGAACAAATTTCTGGGGATAAGAGCTGGGGACAGGGAGGGTTTGGGGCTCAGCCCCAGGACACCCACGGGGTGCTGCAGAGCTCCTCAACTCCGGCTGCTGCCATGGCAGCTCCTGTTAGGAAAAGCAGGTTACAGCTGAGGGGTTTTTGTCTTTTCTTGCTTTTCTTTTTAGATTATGAGAACATGTCTGGGTGATGCCACAAAGGGCAGGGACAGCTTGGAGGCCGCGCTGGGGTTTTTATTTAAGGATGGGGCCTCTCGCTGAAGGAGCCGGGTCCATCGGCATCCCCGGGCTCCTCCTGGTCCTGCCTCGTTATGAGCTGCAGTGGCAGGCAGAGAACCATTGAAATGTANCAGCGCCGCGGCCGCCTGGGGCCCCCTCGGCGTCCCCGCCGTGGCACGGGGGAGAGGCAGGCAGAGCCGAGCCTGGGGCTTAAATGTCCTTCAGTCCACTGGGTCTGGGCCTTGAGAGGATCCAAGGGAGATGAGAGACTGTGGCGTGGGGGGCATTTCCCTCCCTCCTTCCCTCCATGGGCAGGGTACGGCTGGAGTTCAGCCCGTGCTCTCCTGGTGCCGTGTGGGTGCACATCCCACCACAGGGCACGCTGCTCCAGGGCTTTGTGTGCAAAAACAACCCCATTTCCTTCTCTGCTTGTGCAGTTTTTGATCTCAGTTGTGCATTTAACAGCCCCTGTGCTTGGGTGAGACGAGAGCCACTGAGCCAGGGAACGCGGAGCTGAGCGCAGGTGCTGGGGCACAGCCCCAGGAACGATTCCAGCAGGGTTAATTAGCCAGAGCCCAGCTGCATGCCCTCTTGCTGGTTGGGATTAATCAGACTGCTCTTTCAAAAAACTGTTTTTGAGAATTTCTGCCCTGACTGTGCTCCGAGGGTGTGAAGCTGTGGTGTGGAAATCCCGGTGCGCACGAGCCCAGGTGGCAGTGATGTGCTGGGTTTACTCCAGGGTGAAGGATGGGGCCCACGGTGGGTCTGAGACAGTGCTGTGCTGGTTCTCCTGGGATTGTGTGGGATGAGCCCTTACTGCCCTTTGCTGCCCCGAGGAAGGAGTTTATCCAAGGTTATTTGTTACAGGCAGTCTGGCTGCTGTTGAGGAATGTATTTACAGAGGAGGATTTTTGCTTTGTTGTTCTTTCTTGCTGCCAATTGCCAGGCACAGAAAAAAACGACCCTGAATGTGAACTCATGCATCTCTTCTGGTGACCAAGAAAGAAGGCTGTGTGTGTTTGTGGCTGTATTTTTATACCTGCATGTTTAAACTTCTCAGTTTGCCGAAATGCAGCGCAGTTCTAGACATGTTAGACTTTTAATTTACACACCAGCTAATCTGAAGGCCTGTCCAAAGCAGGAGTGATGTTCCCTTGCTGTGATAGCTGTTCTTCAGGGAATCCACAGGAGCAGCCCCACTTGAGCATGAAGGTGGACTTTGGACCTTCTGAGTTACCACGGGTGTAATAAATACCAGGTGATGCAGGTGAAACTCTGAGCTGGGCGGTTTTGTGTGGTGCTGTTGCCTGATCTTTGACCCTTCCTGCACTCAGAGGGGTTTGGTGGTGGCCAAAGAAACATCAGAGTGAGTGACAATCCAGGCCAGGAAAATGACTGCAGTTACTGCAGGGAAACCTCAAGCTGTGGCAGACACCTCAAGTGTTTGCAGAACACTTTAGGGAAGAATTTGCCACTTACCAAAACTGAGAAAAGTTCCCTGAGAGCTTTCTGTGTCTCGAGCTGGCTGTAAGCAGTTGCCCTCCTATGCCTCTGGCCTGCTCCAAGACACATCTTGTGGGGTTGAGATGGGTTTTGGCTTAGCCTGAACCTTCAGGTACGAGCAGGGACCTGTCCAGAGGTGGTGGCAGGGCAGGGAAGGACCAGGCTTGGTGGGTGATGGGCTTCACGTGGCTTTCCTCATGTGAACACTCTTTAATGTGTTGTCTGGGTCATGGTAAGCTCATCAGTTCTACTAATGAAGCTTTTGAGGTCTTGGCATTTCTGCTCTTTGCCTTTCCTGTGGTATCCAGAGGGTCTGGAGAAGAGCATCCCTACAGGGAAGAGCCTGCAGCCTGGGAATGAGACTTTTTCTCCAGCTGTGCTCTCCTTTTGTGCTTGGTTTGTCTGTGCCTGAAGTTTTCTCATGGCCTGGGAGTCATGGGAATGATTTAAACACGTCCAGGTATGGACTGCAGGGCTACAAGAACTGTGAGCAGCGTGGGTCTATAAACCCTGGCCGTGAGCAGCATAGGCCCTTGATTGCAGGAGAGGACACCAGCCCGTGGCAGGGAGCAGGGTGCAGCTCCTCCAGCAGTGTGTGCTCCTGACCTGCTGTGCCACCATCCTCTGCCGTTTTTAACCAAACCCCACCTGATTCTTTTTAAATTTCACTATTAATTTCTGCTCCCTGACCTTTGCCCCCTGTTTTTGTCCCCAGGAGGCCGGTGGTCTCCAGGCCCTGCTCTTCAGGTTCCAGCACATCAGCAGCAGCAGCAGCACGGTGCAACTCCCCTCTCGCTGCCCTCCCCAGCTCTGCACAGGGCAGGGTGGGCTGTAGGATACCCTGTTGGTGTCCTCCTCGATGCACAGCCCTCACCTCCCTCTCTTCTCTTCCTGGCGGTGACTTTGCCTTTGCTGGGGTGCTCCAGGTGTTTGTTTCCATGGATCCTCAGCAGGAGATATGGAATGTGTCATGGAATCCCAGAATGGGTTGGCTTGGCACCTTAAAGCCCATCCCATCCCACCTCCTGCCATGGGCAGAGACACCTTCCACTGTCCCAGGGTGCTCCCAGCCCTGTCCAGCCTGGCCTTGGGCACTGCCAGGGGCAGCCACAGCTGCTCTGGGCAGCCTACACCTCTGGGAAACCTGTGTCAGTCCTGACATTTGGATATTCCTCGTGGCTCTCACCCACAGGTCTCCGTTTTCCAGCTTAGCTGATCCTTGAGAACGTCCTCTCCCCATCTGGGCTTGACCAACCCTTTCACAGCACGAGCAGTCCCATCCCGCTGGGCCACGGGCAGCCCGTGGAGGGAAGAGATTCCCTTGGTGGCTCCATGCCTGGTGGAGAGCTTACACCCAGCCCCGTGAGTCACTGCCCAGGCTCCCTCCTGGAAGATGTGAGTGCTGCTAGGATGTGCTAACCACCACCTACAGTGCTGCTGGGAGCGGATGTGTGGCGGCTGAATCATGGCCACCACTTATCACAATAGCACCTTACACCTCAGGGAGGTGGCCCAGCGAGTCACCGCTCTCCAGGGAGGAAAAAGACCCTTAATGTGCTTAGAGATGGCTTCTTAAAAATCATGGGAATGTCCTGTTGCTCCTGCAAGCCCCACAGGGATGGTTTCAGGTGGCTCAGGCAAACCTCCAACTGCCAAAGCAGGTTGGGTGTGAGCAAGCACCTGGGGCTGCTGACGTGTGTGTTAGCAAATGAGGGTTGAAAAGGGCTTTAAAATAAAATAGAAATAGAAATGAAATAGAAAAAATCTGACCCCCTGCCTGCTGAGGGGCGGGCCCTTGGTGCTACACCCCGGGTGAGCACTGTTGGTGTAAGTGTATCTCAAGGCAGCCCGTGGATGCCAAGGTGCTGAGACGGTAGAAGTTGTAATTTTCAATCTAATTAAGCTGAGTAACTCCTTGTGGATTTATGCTGCTCAATTACTGTGAGCCCTGTGAAGCTGGGTGCTGGGTACTGCTGTTCTTCGTGCAGAGTGTGGTGCCCAGAGTGCCCTGGGCAGGGTGTGGGGCTCCTTAGGGACACTCAGCCTCCTGGTGAGGGGCATGGAGAGCTGCAGGTGGCTTTTATCCAGACCACTGGACTGCCGTGGTCTTGGATTGGCCCCACACCTCCTGGTAGGACCAAGTGTCTGATCTGGAGACAGGCTGAGAGAAGGCTCTGCTCCAGAGCCAGGCAGTCCTGGGTGGGAGGTGGCTGTGGGATATTGCTGTGGCCCTTGCCAGCCTTTCCCACAGCTGTGGAGTGCTTGTTGCTTAGCTGATACCTCTTTCACTGCTCTGTTCAGTGGTAGGAAGTAAAATAACAAAAGAAATTGAAGATAAAGAGCTGCCTATCCAGAGCTTGGTCGGTGTCTCACATCTCTGTGCTGTTGCTTTGCTTTCCAGTCTCATTTGGCCTTGAAGAAATCAATCAGTCAATTCTCTGCTGGGTTAGGCTGTGAACACCTGCAGTGTCACTTGTAAATGACGGTGCCAACAAGGCTGAAGCAGGACTGGTAACGCCACAAAAATCCTCTTGGGGAGGGCAGGTCGAGTGAGGTGTGAACATCTGCCCTGGGCTGGTGCAGAGCTGCCCTCAGGGCTGTCTGCAGGGCCTGCCCTGCTCCTCTGACCCCCTGCCTCTGAGGGAGCGCCGGTCCCGGCCGGACCTGCCCTTGGCTCTCCTGCAGCTGCCCGGGCACGGGGAGCACTGGCCAGACATCAGCAGCTCCCCTCCCACTCCTGTGCCCCGGCGCACCAGGCTTGAGACGTGTCACCCCCCTTCCCTTCTGCTTGTTTTCTTCCTCCTCCCGCTTTCCAAAGCCTTTGTTTTGGTTTGGATCCTGCCCCGTCAAGGACACCAGCTGCTCCTCCGTGCAGGGCGCTGGGAACGCCGCTGGTGCCTCACCTGCGCTGCCGCACCGGGTGGAGACAGAGCTCCCAGAGAAAACGCCTCATTTAGAAACACACAGGAGGGGAGGAGAACAAACCCGAGGTGTCCTGAGCGTGCAGGGCCCCACTACAACACCCTGGTGCTGAGGGTTGGAGGGCTGCTGCTGCTTTGGGTGCAACCGGTGGCAGGGACACTGCGGAATTCGGCCTCGGGCGGCTGCTGCTGCCGGGCCCCCGCTCGTCAGAGCTGCTCTGAAGCCTCGTGTGCTCTTGCCATGCCAAAATAAACGCGGAGTCGAGGCTGTCAGAGCCAATCTTCGTCTCTGTGCACTTTGCCCTCCGCGCTGCTGCTGCGGTGCGGGACGGCCGTGCTCGCTCCGCGGGATGTGGGGCGGTCCCCGCGGCGCCGGGGGGACACGGGGAGCGCGGACCGGCTTTGGGCAGCCTGCGCTGCCTGTTTGCTCGGCCATCAGCGTGGGCCCGAGTCATCCTTGGCAGCAAAACCTGCCCGGGTTGCTCCTTCAGCGCTCTGTGCTGGGGATGGCTCAGCTCCGGGCTGAGCAGTCCTAAAAACGAGCCACGAGCAGGCTTCTCCTCCCCAGAACAGACTGGGCGTGTTAACAGTGTTCTCACCCAAAAGGGACCTCCCTGGGACCCCTCTTTTTTCTTTTTTAATATGGATTTCTGCACCACGCACTTTTTATCTTTGGATAAAATAGAATATTCTATTTTTCAATGTCAAAAGGTCTGTAGGTCTTCCCCTTCCCCTTCTCCTTCCCCTTCNAGTCTGGTATGATTCTGCTTTAATTTTCATTCATTTGGGAGGTATCCCCAAATTTAGGCTGTCATTAACCCCCAGCAAGATGGTTTTTGGTGTCCCTGTGTGAAGAGCAGGCTGGGTGTTGTGGCTGGTAGAAAATCTTCTGAGTGCACAAGTGTTTTAACTGAGAGACCACTCAGCTCATAATCAGTGAGGTTTCACCCTCCTGGCAGCTCTGAAGGCAGCTTCGTGCCTCTCCACTCCCAGCACCAACAGCTGAATGCTTCCAAAGGAAAAACCTTCCAACAAAACGATTTAATTTTCCTTGGTCACATTCTGGGCACAATCTGTTGGCGACTCTTTTATCTGGCGTGCCATCTCCCGGCTTAGAACCCTCTTTGATGTGGCTCATTCAGGGGAAAAATGGCATTACACACTACCTCAATCACTCAGATGTCAGAGAGGATATTGCGTTTGACTAATCGGGGGAAATTTGGGAAGATTTAGTAATGCCAGGAGACATGACCCACTTCCAGTTAAACGCTTTTCAGACAATAGAGGTGGTTCTAAGTGGTGGGGGAGGGAGAAGCTCTCAGAGAGTAGAAAAAATTAATAGTTATTTGTAATTTTAAGTTTTGTTGTGCTGACCCTTTCCTCGGTTCAGGATGGGTTTGCTTTCTTTTTCTGTTCACTTTTTTTTTTTTGTTTTGAGGAAAAGATGGTGCTAACTGGTTTTCAGTGGATGTGTGCTGTCTGGAGGTGACCATCCCTGTGCTGGGGACAGCTGTCCCCTCTGGGATATGGCTGAGGGTGCTGGCAGCTGTGGTCCAGCGTGGTGTGGCTCTGGTCCAGCTGTGGGTGACCAGTGGTGACCAGTGGCTGTGGAATGTGGTGTGGGAATTGCCTTTGACTGCCCCAGCTCATCAGGGTGCCCAACTTGATGTTGTACATGAAGACAGAAGATTATCAGTCCACACCCCAAATTTCAGTGTTTCGTTCCTGCTCCACACCTCCCGTGTGGCTCATTCCTGGTCCTGCAGGAGAAAACCCAAAACCACAACAGCAGCTGCCGAGGTGAAGCTCCCTGATACGAAACTGCATCCCAGTAAGCCGAACCTGAGTCTGCAGCACAGAAACTTTTTCTTCAAAGGCAACAAAAGGGAACATTCTTTCAAGAGGTAACCCCGTAATTTCCAGCGCTGCAAGTTCCGTCAGGCAGCTTGTGGCTGCTCCTTTGTGCACGGTTTTATCTTCGCAGCCCTGTGAGCTCAGCACAAGCAACTCACTCTGCTTACAGCTCATTAAACCCCTTATTAAAAATAGTCCTGTAATCCTCCTGGAGTGTAGCAACAACAGCGCTGTCTCAGTTCCATACTGGAGCTGAACTTGCGTTGTAGCAGTTTTTAGGGTGCTGCTGGGAGGAGACTGCGAGATCCTGAATATCCAAAGTGATGGAGCAGTGCCTGAGCCCACCTGGAAACGGGAAGCTGAGCTGAGCTGCATGGGCAGCGTTTTGGGGCAAAATCTCTACTCTGGGGAGTGCTGGAGCTGCTGCAGGTTTCTGCAAGGGGATCCACACCTTCAGCCTTCTGTTGTTCTTGTCACAGGCAGGCTCTGGTGGGTCGTTCAGGTGTGGGTGTTGCTTCACTCTGCTTCTGCCCTCAGCCAGGACTCCACTCTCTCCTTCCACGGAGTGAAATCCACTCTCGTTTTCCGAGCCTCCCCCAAAGGCTGTTCTTTGAAGAGCCACATTTTAATGTAACTCGAAGCTTATAAATAATCTTCAAGTATCTTTACCGAGCAACTTAGCACCTCTCTCGGGTGAAAATCTTGTTTCTTCTGCCTTCAAGCTTCAGAGGCAGTAGACTGGCATTTTTTGGATGCATCCCTGCTGATAAATGCTGCTTTTATGTGCAGTTACAGAGGTCGCTGGGAGAGACGTGGCCCTGATGCTTGTCTAGATAAATTAATTTCCTCTGCACACACCTCTGGGTGTCTGAGTTGGTCACTCAGGCAACTCAGGGGGCTCTGAACTCCGAGCTGTCCCTGTGTGTGCCACGAGTGACTCGGAGGAATTTCTGGAGCTCCAGCAGTGGGGTTGGAGCCCTGGTTGGAGCTCGTGTGGCTGGCTCGGGCTGGGCAGGGGAGTTGCCTCCCTGGTGCCTCCCTGCTCACTCTCACCTGCCTGGGAAGCAGCTGGAAAGCTGGGAACAGCTAAAGTGTACCTGGGATCTGGACAGACCTGTCCTGGCGTGAGGCTAAGCCTCAATATTGTTAATTTGTCTGGAAAAGGCCGATTTGGAAGGACTTGGCTTCGCTCCTCCTGCTGACAAAAAACAAATGTAATTTTTCAAGTCAGGGCAGAGCAAATGAGTGCAGATCAGAACCAGGGCTCATATTCTGAAAGCTGAAGAGCTTTTGAAACACCCCAGCAGATGGAAGAGGCCCTGTCTGCGTCTGCCTCACCTTCTTTAACCCCACAAGCAGCGCTGACCCTTGTCTCTTACAGGCTTTGTGCATAATTTAGGTCTGATTTGAAAGTTGGCTGCTCTGTTAACACACTTGTCCATGGCTGAGGCTTGGAGGGGTCTCTTGGGAGGTGCAGTGCCCGTGCTCAGGGCTTGTGTTCGATGGCTGAGACGCATTAGGGATGTTTAAGTTGTTGGATGGAAGCGGGCCAGTTAAAAATGGAGATGTGGCTTTTTCCACCCTTTCCTTGCTGGCAGAGCTCAGGGGAAACTGAGGCCACCAGCAGAGCCTGTGTGGGCTCTGTGCTCTGGCAGTAAGCCAGCAGTGAGGGGGAGGCTGGAGTGTCCTTCCTGCCACAGAGCCTGAGTGTGGGGGTGAAAGCAGAGCAGTGGCCTTTGGCCACGACCCAGCCCTGGACATTTGTGGGGCTGGGGTGACACCTGAGGTCTCCCTGGGGTTTTTGTGTCCTTCCACTAACCAGACACTGCTGGGGTGATCCCTCGGGTCTGTGAGGATGCTGTGAGCCCCCTGAGCTGCCCTGTGTGGGGTTAGCAGCTGCTGAACTCTCTGCTGGTGTTAAACCTCCCCTCCTCATGCTCACAAAACCCTGCCCACCTCCAGGGATTCTGGGGATGCCTCTTGCATTTTATTCCTGCAGAGAGAATGTATGACACTGGGGACAGATTTACTGCAGCAATAAAACTCAGGTTAAGAGTGATAATGATATTAACTGTGGCAGTCTGTCCCACTGCAGGAGCGGCCTCTGTCCTTCTGTATCTTGTGGTAAGGAGAGATTTGTGGTTTGGTTTTCCCTGTGCCAGTGCAAGTTGAGATGTGGCTTTCTCCTTCACATGCAAATCCTGAAGGGAGTTGAGGAGTGTTGGAGGAGTGGGGAAGCCCCAGCTGATGAGCTTTCCCCGAGTGTTCCTGGCTGGGAACTGGCTGTGGGGATGCTGAGGTTTGCTGGCTTCCTTTGAAACAAGCCCAGGCCTTGCTGGTGGATGGGCAGGGGGGAAGCCTCCTCTCTGCACAGGCTGAAATGCCTTTTGAGCAGGTTAAACTGCTTTCCTCTGAAAAGAGCTTTTGTGGAGACCAGTCCCTTGGGATTCCTCCCCGGGACATCAGGGTGGAGTGGGGATGAGCTCTCTTTGTGCAGGTGCTGTGGGTGGCAGCCAGCCTGTCCCAGACCCTGCACTGCTGAGGCCACCAGCGCTGCCTCTGCAGACCTGGCAAGGACCTGGCACACGTCCTGAACCAGGTGGCTTCTCTGAAATGCATCGTTCTGGAGCTCAGATCCACAGTCCTGCAGCTGGGAATGCCAGCAGCTGGAGGAGCATGGAAATACGTGGAAATACAGGGCTTCTGCACACCCACTGTAGGGAAATCCCAGAGTCAAATCCCAGAGTCACAGAAGGGTTTGGCTGGGAAGGAACCTTAAAGTGACCTCATCCCATCCCTGCCATGTGCAGGGACACCTCCCACTGTCCCAGGGAGCTCCAAGCCCCAGTGTCCAACCTGGCCTTGGACACTGCCAGGGATCCAGGGGCAGCCACAGCTGCTCTGGGCACCCTGTGCCAGGGCCTGCCCACCCTCCCAGACAGCAATTCCTTCCCAAGATCCCAGCCAGCCCTGCCCTCTGGCACTGGGAAGCCATTCCCTGTGTGCTGTCCCTGCAGGCCTTGTGCCCAGTCCCTCTGCAGTGTTTGACATCAATGATGGAAATCACGGAAAATCCTGCGGGAGGTGAGACCTGGGCTGGGCTGGGTCTGCTCTGTGGGGCTGGGTCTGCTCTGTGGGGCTGGGTCTGCTCTCCCCAGGGCTGGTTCTGCTCTGTGGGGCTGGTTCTGCTCTGTGGGGCTGGGTCTGCTCTCCCCAGGGCTGG
>VZRX01006421.1:90761-102409 GCA_013398075.1 Notiomystis cincta
AGGCTGAGCATGCAGAGCTATTTCTAGTTAATTTTAGCATATTGTTTAAAGGCATCCTTGAGGACTGGAGGAATCTTGTTTTTCTTAAAAAAAAAAAAAAACAAAACAAAAAAAAGAAAAATGGAAAAGCAAATGTTTGGAAACACTGGAGTGTCTGGAGGTTGAGTGGTTTGCCCAGGGTTGTGTCTCCTGAGCCCAAAGTCAAGTTAATCCTTCATTCCCAGTGCTTTGGGGTGGACCCATGTGCCCTCTCCTTTTTAACAAGATCTCCTCCAGACGATCAGGAGGCTGTTGAAGCTCTCAGAAGGCCTGGACAAGGAGGGGGATAATGATGCTGGAAGTGTGATTATGGCAGCAGCAGCAGCTCACAGGGATGCTCTCCCCATGGCTGGTTTTGGTGACAAGGGGACTCTCACCTGTGAGGGTTCACTTGCCAGAAGGAGGGGCAGTGAGGCTGCTTTGGAGGCAGCAGGCTGCAGGGCTGGGAGGCAGGGGATGCAGGGGAGGAGAGGTGGTGAGCCCAGCCTGGCCCCCCCAGGGGCTGCCCCAGCCCCATCAGGTTCTCATTAACTCTGGCCTTGTAAAGATGCGCCAGGGACAAAGTGCTTCCATCCAGCACTGCGTGGTTTGACAAATCTGGGATTTATGGATGGAAGGGAGGGCTTGGGGGGGCCTGTGTGCAGCAGCCTGCCCTGCCTGGAGGGCTGAGCACAGCAGGGAGGGGGGGATGCTGGAGAAGCACAGCAGGATGAATGGTGCTCCCCCTCTTTGGGGTGTGTGTGTGTGTGTGTGTGCACGAGGGGACGGCGTTGGGGATGCCTGGGGAGGTGCCTTCACTGCAGCCTGTGCTGGGCTCTCAGCACGGTGGGCAGCACTCCATGTGGGGACTGCTTGATCACAGCTGGGATGTGCCAGCCAGGGGTGTCCCCAGGGCTCCTGGGGCCTCACAGACACCTCTGTCCTGCTGCATTCTGCCCTGCGTGGCCCTTGGTGCGTGTGTGTGCACACAAAGTCTGGGAAAATCGGTTTTATTGCAATTTAAACTCGGTAGTGTTGTGGCCAGGGTGGCTGGTGGGACATGGAGTGTCCCACCACCAGGCTGTGGTGTCCTGAGAGCTGTCACCCTCCTGCCCCTCCTGGGTGGCCCCTGGCTGTGGCTGGTGATGAATTGCTGGGTGTGGCCCACGTGACCTCTTGCTGCTGCTGGAGCTGTACCCAAATTTCACCTGCAGAGTGTTCACAAGCACCCCAGTTTCAGGTTGCTCTGGGGTCAGTGTGTCCCTGTCTGCAGCCGCCTGTCCAGGCAGGTCCAGACCTCAGCCCAGCCCTGTCTGCAGGTGGAAAATCTGCAAGGTTGCCAAGACCAGCAACACCTTCTGTTTGAGGCTGCCTTGAGCAGGGTACATCCTGATCCTTGGCTATTTTGGGCACTCCTGGAGCACGCTGAATCTCACTTTTTGCCAGCAGAGAACTGGCACTGGGTGAATCCACAGTGGTGGGGCTGGTAGGGGTCCCAACCAGCCCCTTCCCCACAGCAGCCTCCCTTCCTCCTGGCAGGGGGAGCACTGAAGCCTCATGGGGTGCTAGAACTGGTGTGCTGAGAAAATTCAAGTTTTCACATCTTTCCCCCCAGTACCTGGTAAAACTGTTGTTCTGTGAATACGATTGTGTGGCTCCATTAACATCTGAAGGTTCCTGCTGCTGCAGCTATTGAGCAGCTCTAAAAATAATGATGTGTGATAAGGTATAAAAATCTATTGCTTTTCAGCTGCAAAGTGGCCTGTCAGATGGCAGCTGCTGCTGTGTTAACTGCTGGTTGCTACAAAATGTTCCTTGGGTGTTGTGTTGTGTGCTGGGGTTGGTTTTCAGATGAAGGCCAAAATCACCTTTGGGGCTCTGGTGCTGCTGCCACGTGGATTTGCTGCAATCTCCCCCAGACCCTCATGTTTTGAGTAGGAATAAGGTTATGTAGCTCTCATTTCAGTCAACAGGAAGAACAGAGGGAGAGATACCCCAAAAAACCAATAAATCTGTGTTTATTGGAGGGTTCCTGTGGGTTGTGTGGTCTCGGTGAGTCCAGCACCAGCCTTTTGTGGGTCCAACAACCAAAGCCCTCATGGGCACTTGGGCTGGGCTGACTTTGTGGATGCCAAAAAGGTTAAGTTTCACCAAATTCACGAATTCCTTCAAATCTGAGCCTGTTCCTGGAGCCTGTCTGTGTGTTCACCTCCAGCTGAAGGAGTTGGCTTTGGTGTCATTGTTTGCCAGCCTCTGTCTGTGGCTGTGGCTTTGGGTCAGGGCTTGGCCTGTGGGGACCAAACTGCCTTGTTTTGAGCAAAATAAACATGCTTTTTAAACACTGGAGTCTGCTGGGGGTGAATTGTGTTATTTTGTGAAAGCCTTCTGGAAGGCTGGTTTGGTTTTTTTTCCCAGGGAAATTAAATTCCACATTTACCTTGAGACTTTACCCTGCTTTGTTAGATTGGTAACAAGCCAGTGTACACCTTGTCCAGGAGAAAATTAGACTGAAAAATTAGAGTTCTGGTCTGTAATTTACCCCAAGAAGTAAAACTGGACTTATTTTTTCTTTTACTAAAATAAGTGGTTTAGCTGCATTGCCTTTACAATGAGCGTGAGAGTGTATTAATGGAAAATTAATCTATTTCTCATTTAATTTCCCGAGGTTTCACAGTGTTTAAACTTTTCCTTTCTATTCCTTTTCACCTTTCCAGTACACTAGGGTTTGGATTCCTGACCCTGATGAAGTTTGGAGATCAGCAGAAATTATCAAGGATTACAAAGAGGGAGATAAAAGCCTCCAGCTGAAACTTGAAGATGAAACTGTAAGCTTTTGAACATGGTTATTCTTTTCAGTAATTTAAAATTAATGTGTGAAGAAGCCTGAGCCATCTCATAGTTTCTGTGAAGTGGTTTAAAATGTGTTTTATTGCCTTAACACTTGCAGCTTTTCCCTGCCTGCTCCCTCCCTAGACACTTGTGTTACAGAAGGTTGTGAGAAAAGCCCTTGACCTCCATCACCTCTTTTCATCTCCTGGCACACTTGTAATAGTCTGTGATACCAGGATGTGTTTTTTTTTATTTTTTTAAATAGCAGCAGCATGTTGGAAATGCCAGTTTGTCCTTTTTGCTGCCAAGCAAATTGTGGAGAGCACGGCTGGTGGCACCTGCTCAGCCTTGGGTGCTGATGGAAAACCCACACATGGCTCAGAGGTGGCAGCTTTCCCCACGCCTCAGTTTTTCTCTCTGGGTATGGTCTTACATAAACCCCCTTCCTCCTCTGCTTTATTTTTAAGTAAGGAGAGCTTTTAAAGGAGAAAAACACAAAGCTCATTTAAATGTAGATGTTTTCTAGCAAGCGCTGGCTCCAAACGCACAAAGGGCCCCGGCTTGTAGCGCGTGTGCAGCCAGCAATAAATCATCCCCAGAGCAGGATGGCTGGGGAGGAGCAGCTGCTCTCTGTTCCACACAAAAACCCCGTGGAGTGGGACAGCAGGGAATTGCAGATGAAGTTAACCACGGCGTTTGCATGAGCTGCAAATTCGGTTTATGGGGAGGGAGCAGCCGTGCCGTGTACCCACCACGAGCTGCCTGGGCTGGCAGGCAGGATAAATACATTTTTCATGAAGATTTTCACCTCAGCCATCTTTCTTCTTTAGGCAGGTGGGGCTTCCTGAGCTGTCTAGAGGGTGATCTGCTCTGGTGCTTAGAAGAGCTGGTAGAGACCACCCACCAGAAATTCACATGCTCCGAGCAGGGCGAGTGATTCCCACCCACTCTGAGCCAGACATTTCCACAATGTGGGGAGCGTTTTCACCATGTTGCCTAATGGGAAGATGGAGAACAGGAATGAGATGTGGCTGATTAGGCAGTTCATCAAAACAGTTTTTCTTTGAGAGCAGCTCAAGCACGGGCTGTTGGCAGTGTGAATGTGCCAGGTTTGCAGAGAATGTTGTTGATGTTGGGATCTGCACCCAGTGCTTGGTGCTGTTGCTTTGTCCTGGCTCAGCCTCATCTGCTTTTCTTGTCCTGCCCAATTTGCTCCTGCAGCACAGGGCAGCTTTCTGGGGAGGATAAAGGATGGGTCATGCTTGATGCCTTTTTACCTCCCACACTGATAAATCTCAGTGAGGAGATGCACAGATGCCACCCTGCAATCCCTTGGAAGCACCAGGCATAGAATCATCATCTTATCATGGAATGGTTTGGGCTGGAAGGACCTTAAAGCCCACCCAGAGCCAGCCCCTGCCATGGGCAAGGACACCTTCCACTGTCCCAGGGTGCTCCAAGCCCCAGTGTCCAACCTGGCCTTGGACACTGCCAGGGATCCAGGGGCAGCCACAGCTGCTCTGGGCACCCTGTGCCAGGGCCTGCCCACCCTCCCAGACAGCAATTCCTGCCCAAGATCCCAGCCAGCCCTGCCCTCTGGCACTGGGAAGCCATTCCCTGTGTGCTGTCCCTGCAGGCCTTGTGCCCAGTCCCTCTGCAGCTCTGCTGGAGCCCCTTGAGGCCCTGCCAGGGGCTCTGAGCTCTCCCTGGAGCCTTCTCTTGTGCAGCTGAACACCCCCAGCTCTGCCAGCCTGGCTCCAGAGCAGAGGGGCTCCAGCCCTGGAGCAGCTCCGTGGCCTCCTCTGCACTGGCTCCAGCAGCTCCAGGTCCTTGTGCTGTTGGCTCCAGGGCTGGACACTGATGGTGCCTGGGTGCCCAACCCATCCACAGGACCTCCTTTCTTCCACTTGTGCTCAGGCTGCCAAAGTTCACCTGCTCCTAGTGCTGAGTGCTGCATCCCCCATCCTCCTTTCCTGGTTCAGATCTCCAGCAGTTTCAGTACTTGGGCGGGAATTATTTTTTTCCTCTTTAATGTGGATATTTCCCTGGAAACTAAAGGGGCTGAGGAGTCCTGCAAGGTCTAATCTTTTTGTGCTGTTCAGGATCAGCAACATTAAAGTACAAGGAGATGAGAGGATTACCAGGTGTTGTAGGCAGTAGCTTAATAAGCGTGTCACTGTCCCGGTGAAATGTAGAACATCTCATTTTGGGGTGGTGCAAGAGACCCAAGGTCTCTGGGAGTGCCCTGCTTGATGCTTTTCCTGCCTGAATCTGTGTCACATTGGAGTGAAAAGCTCTAGCAAAGGGGAGCAGCACTTGTGTGCTCCAGGTTGGAGATAGCCAGCACACGTACCTTCAGGGGATTCAAAGCTGTAGAAAGCCTTTTGTTCCTGACAGCCAACATGCATTACCCAGCTGTTCAGTGCTTCCTTTTGTCCTTGTGCTTTAAGTGAATTTTCATGGGTTTTGTGGTTTCTGGCTCTGCTCTGTATGCAGGAGTACTCCCAATGAATGAAGAGCTGACTTTTAAATATCACAAGGCATCCCTGGTGTGTTTGCCATTAAGATGTGAGACTGAGTGCAAGCTCTTGAAAATTGGCATTGACAATGTGGACTTGGAGGATAAAACCAGCCTGAGGTTGTCAGACAAGCTGAGGGAGCCTGTCCTCGTGCACTTGGGTCAGCTTTCCTTGTGCTGGTGGCACGGGCAGTGACCCAGTGCCAGTGCAGTGGCAGTGGTTTTCCTTGGAGACTGGGATTCCTCCCTTCTGATGGAGCTGAGCACCAGGCCTCCATTCTGGGGCACCCTGTGGGAGGCAGCATCACTGGAAATTTTTTGTCCCTCCTCTGTAAAGAGAAAAAAAATACATTTTTTTCTTTAGTTGATGGCTCCATTGCTCATTTGGGGACGAGTCAAAAATAGCATAAGGCTGCCCATATGGCAACTTCAGCAGCGTAACCTGGCTCCTCAGACACTTCAGCAGCAGGGATGCCGTGCTTCTCCATGTCCTCTCTGCCTCAGGAGTGCCAGGTTTTGGGTACAAAAGTAACTTTTGAATTAAGGATGAGCTGAGAAATGGCTCTGATGGTAAGAACATGGTCTAGTTTGGAATGAGGCTGCTTTCCCAAGAGCATGAAGATGCCTGGATCAGATGAAGCTGTGGGTTTCTCTACGGTGCCTGTCATTGCTCAGAGCTGGCTAAAGGCTGTTTGTCCCAAGTCTGGCCTGAACACAGCTCAGGTATGGCCAGAGTGGTGCTTTGGACCATCAGTGTCCCCCAGGACCATGTGATGGTCAGCTCAAAGCCATTCCCACAGGGGTCACCTGCCACCTGGCAGCCGCTCATCCAGGCCCCTGTCGTCTTTATCATCAAGGGGCTTTTGATTGAATTTAGAGCAGGGTGTGTTAAGTGTTTTACAGCAGCAGGGGGTAGTCCTGGGAGATGACAGGCTGCCACAGGCTGCTGTGTCTCGTGTGCTGAGTCCCTCGTGTGTCTCCCCAGCTCTACGAATACCCCGTCGACCTGCAGGGCCGCGGGCTGCCCTTCCTGCGCAACCCTGACATCCTGGTGGGGCAGAACGACCTGACAGCCCTGAGCTACCTGCACGAGCCTGCTGTCCTGCACAACCTCAAAGTCAGGTTCCTCGAGTCCAACCACATCTACACCTACTGCGGTGAGTGTCCAGGCCACGGGTCCAGCTCCTGGGAGGCCCTGGGGCCACAGGGAAACCCCCTGAGACCGTCAGCCTGAGGGAGGTCTGGGGGCTGTGGGTTTGGGGTGGCTGGGGGGCATCAGTGTGTCTCAAAAGGATGTAAAACCAGGGGTGGTTTTGGGGGCTGGTGCACTGTGAATTTGCAGAGCTCATGGTCCACCTGCTCTTAGTGGGAACATTTTGTGAGATGAATTTGAGGCCAACCTTGCATGTGCTTGGTGGCCCCCACAGGGAGAAAGTAGGACTTGGAAAACCAGTGAACAGCAGCATGCCAGACAGAGTGATTCTACTGAGGAATGTCCACAGCAGCTTTTCCTCCAGAAAAAAATGCAAAAAACCTCCCGGTGCTGACATTGGCTTCCTTTTCCTCATGGCTTTGGGAATCATCTAACTCCTGAATTCAGAGCAGGAGGAGGGCACGTGTGAACTTGAGTTTGTGATTTTTGGAGAAGGTGCCTTGCCAAACATACTCAGGAGAGCAGTTACCTGTGAATGGACAGCAACAAGTTGCAACTTAAAAAATTACTAAGAAAGGAAAAAAAGGCAATTCATAGAATCCCAGACTTGTTTGGGTTGGAAGGAGTTTTAAGAATCATCTTCTTCCAACCCCTGCTATGTGCAGGGACACCTTCCACTGTCCCAGGATACTCCTAGCCCTGTCCAACCTGGCCTTGGACACTGCCAGGGATCCAGGGGCAGCCACAGCTGCTCTGGGCACCCTGTGCCAGGGCCTGCCCACCCTCCCAGACAGCAATTCCTGCCCAAGATCCCAGCCAGCCCTGCCCTCTGGCACTGGGAAGTTATTGCCCCTTTTCCTGTTAAAGCTGGTGTGTACAGCTGTGATTTGGTGTTGCAGTTTAGGATTGTTGAGGAAATGCTTGGCAGGAGGAGATGACATTTTGAAACAGTGCCCTGGAAATACGTAGCCTCTGTGGCTCTTGACTTCCAGTATTTAATGAAGTGTAGTGTTGGACTACTGGCATAACTTGCAGCCTTTTGTTTGCCTTCAGTCACCCACAAGCCTGCCCTCAGCCCAAATCATTGAGGTTTCATGAGTGCAGCTTCTCCTGAAGACTCATGGTCATCTCGAGCGCAGCATTAATGGACAAACAGGAGTTTGGGCTGGGTAGGTTTGGCTGCAAAGCTCTGCCTGGGTGCAGCTTAGCCTGTGCTTTGGTTGTAAACTGGTTGGGAAGGGCAGGAAAGCGCTGTCTCATGTGAGGAGAGCCCTTCAGCTTGCTTTGTGGTTTTGGTGAGTAAGGGAGAACTGGTGGATGCCCTGAGCCGAAATGGGAAGCAAACAGGCAAGAGCAGGGCTCGGGGAGGTGAAGCAGCTGGGTCAGTGTCCTGCAGGGCAGGTGATGTGACAGTCAGTGACCCTGGCTTTTTGTGGCAGGCTAAGTCACGCTCTGGTGTTGGCTACAAGCTGAGAATTCCTGTGCTCCTGTAATTGGAGCGTGCCCGAGCCCTGAACTGGCCGGGCTGGGAGCACAACACCCAGCCCCGCAGCCAGGTGCTCCTGGAGCTCCTTGCAGGGCAGCTGAGACCTGCCCGACCTGAAACTGCTCAGAGGTGGAGCTCTGTCAGCAGCTGGGTGCAGAGCAGTCCCTGGAGCACGCAGGGAGCTCCGTGAATGGCTTGGCCTCTCATCAGGTGCCAGCTCGCTGCCTCCTCAGGAGGCGGCAGAGGAGACAGACATTAAAGCCTCAGAGCAGGCTCTGGCATTCCTTTCCTGTGATTTATGTGCTTCAGTTGATTTGGGTACATTCTTTGTTAGGAGATTTTTTTACTTGCAACTCAAGCCAGGGGAAAACCCGAGGTGTTTATTCGGGTCTAGCAGAGCTTTGGTTGCACAGGAATTGCTTTTCTGTAGCGCTGGCTCAGGCTGTGTTGATCTCTCCTCACTCCTCCTGCAAAGTCTGTCTTCACACAATGGAGATTATTATGTATTTTTGCTCTTCTCACCAGTTTTGTGCACCTCCTCTGTAGCTGTACAGGAGCTTACTGCCCTGCTGTCAAAGCACAGGCTCTTGAAGGAGATGCTGAGATAAGAATTCCAAGCCCTTCCCCATTCACTGCTCACCTTTTTTCTGTTACCTTTCAATCATCTTTAAAAACCTTGTTGGAGCAACTAAGACAAGCCCTGAAACCCCTGAAACACCAACTCCCTGCCTGGTTTGTGACATTCCTGCCTGCCTGTCTGCCCCCAGGGATCGTGCTGGTGGCCATCAACCCCTATGAGCAGCTGCCAATCTACGAGCAGGATGTCATCGACGCCTACAGCGGCCAGAACATGGGGGACATGGACCCCCACATCTTCGCCGTGGCCGAGGAAGCCTACAAGCAGATGGCCAGGTCAGTGGGGGCCCAGCCACAGGGGTCTGGGACAAAAGTGGGCAAAGATGCCATTAAATACTCCAGGTACTCAGTGAAAGCAAAGTCGTGAAAGATGGTGTGCTGGAGGTCAGGTATTTCTAATTAATTCTGCTCAGTGGCTTCACCCCGACTGCTGGGCTGTTGGGGATCCCTGTGGTCCTCAGGAACTCAGGGCTTTGGTGGGGGATCCCTCTCTGGTTGCTGCTTGGATGAGTTTCCTGGAAGAAATTCAAAGTACTCTGCAAATGTCATGTTTAACAGCTTAGAGGAAACCACACTTCAGATAATTTGGTGAGATAATCAAACTAAATCCAGAAGCTAATGTTAGTTGTTGTTTTATGGAGACGTTGTGATTCTGAGTTAGGAGGTGACTGGCAGATACTTGGAGATATTTATGGATCCCTCAAAGCAGTGTCTTCACCAGATGGATATGATGAGAGATTTACTTTATTTATTTCTGTGCTTGTTGTGTGGCTGGGGACAAATGTAGGATTTTGTTCTTAACAAATAAGTCATGATCCAAAAGAGAATTTGAGAGGAAACTGAAAAGTGTTGTACCAGTGGGATAATTTTTTATAGTTGTCAGGACTCACACAGTGTGTTTGTGTTTGCTTGTGGATTAGCTGAGATTTTTGTACAGCGTGGGCTTTTAATAGCAAGAGTAAGCACAGAACCATTTTCCAAAGGTTTCAAACTGCTTTCTGCTGTGTCTGGCTTTTAGTGGTGAGTTAGGACGCATTTCCAATCAGAAATGGGCCAGAGTTCAATCCAGAAATGCATCTGGAGGAGCCCTGCCATGGCCAGAGATTGGATGCATTGTACCCAAACTGAGTCCAGCCTGCAGTGCACTCCTGCAAGTGCTTGTGCTTTGGGCAAAACTGCTTTGAGAAGAGTTCAGGAATTTGGGGAGCTGCCTGTAGAGAGAGGAAGGCTTGGGATTTTGTCCTTGTGTGAGATTCCAAGGCTGAGCAGCAAGCTGTGTGCTTCTCTTTTGAAGACTCCAGGGTTTTGCTGACCAGCATGGACAGGACCCCTGGGTTTTCCAGGGCAAGTGTCTGAAATACAAGGCAGCAACTTGCTTTCCTGCTGAAGTTTGTGCTGGGAAAGACACACAGTTCCCTCACCTCCCTGAGTAATTCTGCAGGCAGTGGGCTAACAGCTCTAGTCAACAATGCTTGTCTCTGCTCTCGTCCTTATGAGAATAAAGCTACTTTTGACAGCAACTCATAATTGATAACTGCTGTCTCTGGGTGGTTCAGGCTGCTCTGTTTTCAAGGGGACAGGAAAATAACCACCTTCAGAGCTCTTAAGCAAGGTGCTCAGTGCTCAGCGCTCCCCTGGCACTCTGTTTTGGGCTGTCATTATGGTAATTGCAGGCTTGGGTACAAAAGAGGGTTTCAGACTGGGCTGAGAGGAGACTGGGACATGGATTATAGGAATCTACCTGGTTATTTGAAAATGTGCCTTAAAATGTGTCACGCTGAGTTTGAAATCCGAGCGCTCCGGGGTGGGTGTTGTGTTCCCTGCAGTTTGATCCCAGCTTTTCCCTCCACGGGGCTCCAAGGAGACTGATGGAGCTGTTGGAGCAGGGTGTGTGTATGGCATAGCCCCCAGGTGATGGATAAAGGGCAGAATAATAATAATAATAATCATAAAACAGGGCTTCTTTTGCCCCTTTGGCTTGTTAAACCTAAACTGGTGCAAAAACATCACTAGTTTGGCAGTTCAGCTTTTAAACAATTGGATTATGTCTGGTGCAGCCTTATAGATCAGGAATAAAACTCAAGCCTGCTGTCTCAGGTCAAACTTGCAAGGTGATAGAGAGCAGGAAAGCAGTCTGGCCAGTCTTCTGGGTTTTTGAATATTTTATCTCCATTAGTGGCCCAGAGCACACAGGGAAAGTGCAGTGGAGGGGATTGAATGGGATTGAGTGGGTGGCAAGGGAAAAGGGCACAAAATCTCTGTTGAATGAGAAAAATTGGAGGTAATTGGATTTTCCTTTCTCTGAGGTTCCAGTGTGCCATGGCCAGGCAGAGACTGGGTGCCAGGGCAGAGTGTAAGGCAGTCAGTGTGTACAAGTGTTAGTGACATGGCCCTGTGCTTTCTCACTGCCTCGAGCTCAGTGCCCAAGAGGTGGGACTGGAGGCACCTCCACAGGTGACTTTGTGGCATCCTGTGTTTGCTTTTGTCCTGTCATCAGAAAATACCAATTTAAACAGAAAAATAAAAAAAGAAAAAAAAAAAGCTGTGGGTGGGCTGTACAAGGGGGCTGGATAGGGTGTGTAACACCCACAATCCCTTTTTTGAGTCAAAATTATTCATAAAGTGCCTGAACACCTACAGTGTGTTAAAACTCCCCTTTAAGTATGAGCTTTTCACAAAGAGGATGTTTTTTCACACTTCCACGTGAAACAGCTTTTTAAAAAAAAAGGCAAGTGATTAAAATTCATATGTGACATCCTCTAGTTTTTACAGGGACCAGCTCTTTAGAAACTCCCTAGATACCCAGCGTGGGACTAAACACACTCGGTTCACCGAAACAATGTTGTTTCAAACAAAATGAGCAGCATGGGGATAATTTGCTCCAGGCTGGCAGCGGTGGAGGCAGTGCTGGGAGAGTGGAAGGGTGGGTGATGCAGGGATCGTGAGTGCTGGGAGAGTGGAAGGGTGGGTGATCCAGGGATCGTTAGTGCTGGGAGAGTGGAAGGGTG
>VZRX01006422.1:7843-23020 GCA_013398075.1 Notiomystis cincta
CCCCTGCCCGCCCTCCCGCTTGGGTGGTGGAAATCTGCTTAGTGCGTCTGAAAATACGGCCCTACACTTACGGGAAAGCAGCGTGTGCAATACTATAGCACAGCCTGACTGCATACTGGATATGGTCATGTTCAAAATGCCTTGTGATTACGACAGATGAACTACTCTTGCAGAGATTTTATGGTAAACGGGGCTTTTTATATGGCCCCTTGATGTGTCATGCAGTGGAAGGATGGTGAGATGATCCATAACATCAGTGGACATGATATTGCAGTAATGCATCTTGGGGAGAAAAGGGGAGGGAAAAAACACCCCCAAAACTCCCAAGTTTAGTGACAAAAAAAAAAAAAAGAAAAAAAAAAGAAAAAAATTAGATACTGGATCATTATATGGGATGAACTGGAAGTAAAAGACATAGCAGATGTGAAAATTTCCTTGCTCTGATAGTTGAGGCCAACGGCTGAAATTAAAACACTTGCAGACTAGATGTACACAATTTTGGCAGCACCTAGTAGCAGAATGTAGGAGTGTATTGTTAAGAGTATTGTATCTTAAGAGTAAGGCAGTTATCTGAAGAAGTCATGATCTGCCTAACCAAAAATAATCCTGTTTAAGCAGAATTCCTTATGTGATATACTTTTTTCATGTTAAGTGCTTGATCTAAAGGCGTTTTCCATTATTCTGATCCTTAGGAATGTGAATGATGAAATTATGAAATACAGAGTTGTCAGCAAGCTAAAAGGACCTGTTGGCACTTTGGTGACAAATATGGGAAGTCAAATTAAAGAAATGAATAATTAAGCACAAGCTAAAGAAATATCTTGGAAGAAGCAGGAGAAAACGTGATACTGACACATGCGAATTATATTTGGGAAGAAAAATTAAAAAGTAAAATTAAAAGGATAGTGGTGAAATAGCAGCATTTCAGAAAATAGTCTGGGGGCTGTAATGTAAATATGAGTCAGCAATGTGCTACCATTAAAGAAAAAAACCAGCGTCACTGTGGAGTGTATTAATAGGTGTGCAGTACATCTGACAGGACAAATAATTTTTCTCCAAGGGGTTGATGAAGCCAACTGTGTTTGGTCTCAAACTGAAGGCAGTCCAGAGGAAAATTACAAAATATTAGAACATGTAGAAAGTTAAAGATGAGTATAGAAGTTTTTCAACTTTATAATAATAAACACTAGTTTAAGAAGATAGAAGTAAATGGTCTCTTTATGTGGTAAGCGTTGCTGTGAAAAGCGCAGAAATATTCTTTCTGGGAAAAAAAGAAAAATTATTCATAAAGTTCAGGTTCAATGCTGGTCAAAACTTTCTAAAATGTTATGGTTTATATACTGAAATACATACATGTTTATATATACTGGAACAATAAGGTCCCAAATTTAGCATTTGGAACAAGATACCTACCTAGTGGAAGTGTGGAATCTCTTCCATATGAAGGTTTGATGAGCAAGATTATTATAGTTAACCTCTCTGTTCTTAGGGAAGTGGATTGTATTATGAGATCTAGAAAACTTTTTTGCTTCTAGCAAAAGTAATTCAGTAATTTCTTTCCTTTTATTACTGTGAATTCATCACTGTAACTGGTATGAAGGAAACACTAACTTTATACTGCTCCTATTGTTTTTCCTCTTTCCCAAAGGGGCTGTGTGTGCCCTCAGTGAACACTAGCTCTATGTTTGCCAGTCTGTTTTGTAGTCTGCCATTAGTGCAATATCCAGAAATGGAAGCGGAAATGAAAATAGATAAGTTACTGTAACTGGAGTTTCATTTGTCTGCCCTGCCGGGACTGCTGTTGTTATTTGTTGTGAAAAGCACAGGGCCACAAATACAGCTACCTCCTTCCTTTACTCTGCATCCATTGGAAGAAAGAAGAAGAAAAGCAATGGTATGAAGAGAATGGTGGACAACGAAGGCACATGAATATTTCTTAAGTGTGTTTGAGGAAGAGAGAGAAAGATCACACAGGTAGGGAGAGATTGGTAAGAAAAGAGAGTAGCAATGTATGAATAGGAGTGCCAAGGGAGAGACAAGGCATATGAAGGACAGAGAAAATATTTGAAGTGAAAAATATCATTCAGGAATGCTTGTGTGAGTGAAGAAAAATGCCAGCAATGGTGGGAAAGGGCTTTGAATATTTATGAGTAAGCTGCAGGCAGAAATATACAAGAGGAGGGTCAGAGCCTCATGAGACATGTAAGAAGGAAAAAGAAAATAGAAAAGAATTTAAATCTCCATACAGAGCACTGTTTGTACTTATGTGTGTATGGCATTATGATAGAGATTAAAGAAAAGACCAAAAAAGCAACAAAGATGAAAGGGTAAATAAACAAGTAAAGAAGGAAGAAAGCAGAATAATGAAATAGGAAAGAAATGGGAAATGTTTGTTGAAGTGCTTGAGTGATTCATGTACTTTATAAGAATCTTACCGATTTTTATCTTTATCAAATATCCGTAGGATTTTTATATTCTTGGCCGTGGCAGTTACCAGCAGTAATTAATAAGCAGTGAGCTGGTTTGTAGGGAAGCAGAATTGAAAAAGTGAAAGTTTTTAGTTCTAAAACTTTTAGCCTTTTAAAAAGGTAGGAAGAGATGTCTCTCTCTCTCCTGTGTTACCAGTCAGCCCATACACCATCAGAGTTTCTTATACTCTAGAATATATCTTTTGTGGATGACTGTTATCGCAGGTTTGCTATGAATAAATACCAGAATCTGACATAGACATGATACATTCCCATGTTCTTTGAACACAAGGCAAAATCTTTCACTTTTCTGTTTACCAGTTATGAATAGAAGTTCATATGATAAATAAATTTAAAAAAAAAAAAAAGAAAATATTGCATTATTACATGTTGTCCTTTCTGTGCTTTGTGTTGCTTAGCTGCAGATAGTACCAGCTGGAACTTTTGAAAAAGAGAGCTTCATTACAAGATACAACAAACTGCAAAGGGTGAAGGTAGATATCACATATTTCACACTCTTATATTTAGTTGTGGTTTGGAAAAGATTTCCTAAACACCTTGCCTTTTATTTGTGGAATGAGATTTTCATAGATGTGTCCATATGAATTCTGTTTGACTGTTTGAAAGGTCCTGCAGGATACAAAGGCAACGAGTGAGTTTAACAGCATAGGAGGGATTATTACATTGAATATATATTCCTGTCAGGATCACATTCATATTGCCTGTATTCAGGTATCTGTTTACCCAAAGTTCACTGTAGGCATAAGGTTATCCTGTCAGGAAGTAGAACTGACTTCCACTTTCTGTGCACTTTACTTTGTTGTCTTGCAGCTCCATCGATGCCTTATAAAGAACCTAAGTAAAGATAACATGAAATGACAGTGTAAAACCTCACACATAGTTGTAGAATCACAAGGAAAATGCTTAAAGTCATAAAAATCAGTAATATTTCAGAATATTTTGGTTCATGTGTGGTTGGGGTTTTTGACAAAGAGCCAGTGAAGTCAGACAGGAAGAAAATCTGAAAGGGTAAGATTTTGGTTTTGTTTTGAGGTTTTTTTAATTGAATTTCTAACTCATAAAACCATAATATCAGAATAATTTAGGTTCAGTGAGACCTGTATAAGTCATGTCCAACCTTGCATAAAGCAGAGGAAACTCAGGTTAGGTTACTCTGGTGCTTGCTCAGGGAGTTATGAATTAAGTTATTCTAACCCAAGCATCATTTCCTCGTCTGCAATGTGATTTCTCTGTCTCAGGGAGCTATTTTGAGGTAAAATCTCTTCTGTGAGGTGTTTGTAAGGCTTTCAGTTATTTTGGTCTCCGTAGACACAACACCCATTTCAACAAGTGGAGCAGGTATCTCCTAAGAAATAGGAACAGAAAATAGAATTCTGTAGCTGAATACTGAGAGAAATACATAGAAAGAGAAAGAACATAGAGTGAGAAAGAGAAATGACTCCTGGAAGAAAAACATCAATAAGTATACAATAATAAATAAAATCTCTTTTTTGATAATAATATTTTTAGTAATGTGAGCTATTAGTGGGTTAGTGAAGAAGAAGTAAAAAAAATGCACTGAATCAGTCAAGTCCTTCTTTAATCTGTGCAACTGTTCATATGAAACTTTATTTTCTTTTCTTTATGACAATTTTCATGCTGCTTTTTTCTCTCCCACTCTTGATGCCTTTTTCTCCATACTTTATGATTTTTTGCCTTCTTTCAGAGCAAGAGAGGCCCATTCAAGCATTAAGTCTATCAATAATTCCCCAAAATATTTATCTCAAATAAAAGTATTCTTTACAGCCAAAAGCTTACAAGCAGTCCATCTGTCCTTCTGACTGTGCTGATGATTATTCACTGAGTTTACAATAGGGTCTAAATGGCAGTCCAGTGATTGTTTTAAGATTTTAACAATCTCCTTCATTTTTACGAGGTTTCTTGTGTTTAAGATTGATATTACTATAAGCTAAGAGAAGAACAGAATACATGAAACAGAAAAAATAACACAGAGCAGTGTCAGGTGAGTCTGACAGATTTGAGGAGAAAGACACAAATAGTTCTGAGACAATACACAAGCACAGCAAAACAGCTTGAAAAGTAACCAGGTCCTCTGAGAAATATTGAAGGGTTTGGTCAAGAAAGACACAAAGAGATGTCTGTTATAAATATTATATTTCAGAGGTGTTTAAAGGTCTAGTTAATAGACAGCTTCTACAGTGTAAACACAAAGGCCTCCATAGCTCTATATCAATTTGAGTCTTAAATGGAAGATAAATATTCCAGGTTTTGTGATGCTCAAATCCAGCTGGAAATTCCACATCAAGGTGGCTTACAATAGGCATTTTTTAAATTACTCCACTAATTAATATTCCCATGTCAACTGTACTTAGAACCTGTGTCATTTGTTTCATTGTCCATAAAAATTAATTTTATGTTTTTTCAGCTTTCAACATACTTAATACTTTTTTTTTTTCTATATGTTTACAACGTAAATGAACATTGGAGATGTTACATGGGGAAAGATAAGTCTTGGCAGTTGGAGTTTTGAGAGAAATAGCTTTGTGTTTGCAAAAGTAAACCTAAGACTAGAATTTCAGAGATGAATTGGATGTATCTTGGAAAAAGAGTACCAGTAAAATAGATAGGAATGTTAATATTTAAATATCATTGGTGAGTTTCAAAGTTAATTACCAGTGTCTCTAATGAAATCACTGCACCTCTTAAAGCTATTTTTCTTCAGTCTTGTGAAAGAAAATTATTATTATGCTTGACATACACATTCAAGAATATCTTTCCAATGACAGCATAATTTCTTTACTTACTTACTTCCGCATGAATTAAAATTTAGGTTCTAAAAAGCAGTTTTGCTGGTTTAGAGGCCCAGGAACTGGAGTTACTTCCCTCAAAACCATCAGATACATACGATTTCTTAAGATCATTTTACTTTATACCATACACATATGAGCTTTTTGTTCAAGAAGAGCTGAGAGGAGAACTTAGAGGAAAAAAAAAAAAAAAAGCTGCATGTTTCTTGTCAAGGGAGAGCAGTGCTAACAAAAGAAAATGTGTTCTAAAAGGACACACTTGAAAATACATCTGGAGAGGCCAACCTTCAAGAAGGAGGAGTTTTCTTAAGGTTAAGGTTTTTATTACTTAACTCTGCAATACAGATACACCCAAAGTGACAGATACATATCAGATAGAAACAGCTTTTCAAATGAGAGTGGAGAAATCACACAAAGAGAGTTCAGTTTGTCTGTATTTCCTTTCCTCCAGCTACAATCTGTTTGTTTTCCCCTTTTGTTCTATGTTGGGATTATTTTATCATGTTTTTGCTAGAAATGACTGTTTGTCATTTGGGAAGTAGTTGTATGGTCAAAGAGGACTCTAAAATAATGCACACTCTCATGAGACTAGCATAAAGGTGCCATTTGTAGTTTCAGCTTTTTATCTTCAATGCTGGTGGCCTAATAAGAAACATTTAATTTAGAAATGCAGCTTTTAAGTGCAAGAATATTAGAATGTGGCTGAATATTTATAGCCAAACTTAGCCCAAGGTAAAAAATTTGGGAAGTTGAAGGGAAGAAAAGATTCAGAAAATGAATTCTTTGGAATAGTAGGGCAGGCATGTTTACTACCAGGATGTTGCTCTCTGAAAATGCCTTGCACAGTCACAGATGATTTTATGCACCACGTAGATGATTTTATATATCTTTAGGGAATGTAAATTTGGACTTGACTCAGTTTTCCTGTGCCCAGGCTCCTCTGACTAAAGAATGTTCAGTTCCTCTGTTTTTAACGCAATGTACTTCTTAATTAGAGCACTGTGAACATTCTCTTCGTACTCTTACAGGTGTTTTTAAATTTATATTCCAGAAGGAGAGGATAGGAAATTATTTTAAAGTAATTAAGCTGAAA
This sequence comes from Notiomystis cincta, assembly GCA_013398075.1. Taxonomy (NCBI): domain Eukaryota; kingdom Metazoa; phylum Chordata; class Aves; order Passeriformes; family Notiomystidae; genus Notiomystis; species Notiomystis cincta. Next base: position 14,233 of record VZRX01006422.1, read on the forward strand.
GGAAATTTTGCCCTGTTAACTTATTTTATCAGTCAACTTTCATGGCCAAATTGGCTGTTCTTTGCTATTCCAGTGGCAGTCACGACCTTAGCAACAGAAATTTAAATAATTATCATGAAGTATGTGGAAAAGGATGAAGGTGCTGGTGTGGATTGTAAAGAAGAAAAGGATGTATTGATGATGCACTACAATATTATTCTGGCATTTTGGTGAGGATGACTTCATGTAAAGAGTCACATTTCAAACCTATCTGTACAAAAGCTGGTATTGTAAGTGTGTGTTGAGCTACTAAAATATAATTAAATTCATTATGTTTGTAGTGCACACTGGTAAAGGAAAAAGATGGTAAGATTGGGGGGTTGGAACGAGATGATCTTTAAGGTCACTTCCAATTTAGGCCAATCTATGTTCCCATGATTCTGATTCTCTGAAAAGGTGAGGCACCATCACATGGTTATTAGCTGTGAAAAGTCTGTGTATACATGGCTCCTGATGACAGTGGCATTGTCAAGAAAGTGAGATAAGCAGTCCAGTTTTACATCTGTATTCTGGAAAGAGCACATATAAAGTAATTAGATTATGCTTTAGATTCTTATCAAGTCTTACTTGTTCAGTTTGGCGTGACCTGTATAACTGAGGCACAGCAATATCACACAAAAATTACTGAAGATTTTTGCAACACACCCCACCTACCTGAATCATTGTAATGCTTTGTATTATCTTTCTCCAAGAAAAAATATTATTTATATATTTTTAATGTATATATCTTCTAATCTTCCTTAATCTAAGACATGCAGAGCTTTTTATCTTTCTTCTGCCTGTTTTTTTCTGGTCTTCTCAATTGTATTTTCTTCTAACTTCTGCATAGCAAGACACTTCAGAAAAGCACAAGACTGGCTATAGAGTATTTCTATGTCATTAAGCAGTCTTCCAGTTGAAGTCCTGTGCATATGTTCTTACTCATGCATAACTGAAGAAGAGGCAGAATTATGCTTAGACCTTTAGCTTGAGAGAAGCTTCAAAACAGCACTCATACTTTCAGGTTGAAATTTCAAAGGAACCTATAGGATCTGAACACTTACCATTAATTTTTTTAATGGGAATTGGTCAAACTTATCCCACAGGCATTTTGGAAAACAGTAGGCTTATACTTTATTTCATTGTCCTGTGTTGGAAACTATGAAATAAAAATGAAAGACAGTAAATCCAGGAGAATTAGAAAGAAATTGTTTTTAAAAGTGCATTTGCTGTTTATTTAGTTAAGTGCTAAGTCATCACCTGAGATTTACACAGGATTTACTTTAATTGATTGATATTGCAGTTGTCCAACTTACTAACTGCTCTGAAAACCTTTCTTACTCTTCATATTATTTCCACTGTTATTGTGTCCAGTCTTCATAGTGAAAATCATCTTTTTCATGTAATCAATGGGCTTTATGAGGTTAGGGGCCTTTAGCAGACTTTCAGACCTTCACCCCTCACTGGCCCAAAGGCAGTTGAAAAGATTTGTACCTTTTAGAAAGTTTCTCACATTTTGTTAGACCCAGGTATGTGTTTGCCAGGATGTTTAGAATTTCTGGACGACAGAGGATGACAAAAGAGCATCATTAGAAATATATGGGGTTTTTCACTGTAATATATGCTAAAGTTGGTATTTTGTGAGAGTCTGTCAATGTGTGCATGCACACACCTGCATGTCTGTGTGTGTGTGTGTGTGTGTGTGTGTGAGAGAGAGGGAGAGAGAGAGGGAGAGCACAGAAGGCAGAGTTCCAGATTATTTTAAGAAACATAATATGATGTCTATTTTTTCATAACCAGAGATACCCAGAGAGCTGGCAGAATGTAGAGTGAGAGGTGGAATTCTGAGACACAAACTCTTTGCTCTTCCCAAACTCTTAAGATGCACTTAACTTCAAACATGGGGAATGTATGCATAGTATCCTAATGGGAACATATATATAAATATGGACTGAGACAATGGAGGTTAGATTAAAGTAAAAGAAATTTTCACTTTAATTCTTTGAGAAAGTTCTGTTTTACCAGTTCTAGGAATGGCTCATGGGAAACTGACAGCTCTGATTGATATTTTTTCTTCCTTCCTCAGTCTTGGCAAGGCTTCATCTAGAAATTACGTTTGGGCACCATTCTCTAAAAGAAAACAAACAGAAAAGAGCAACAAAGTGATCAAAGATTTAAAGACAGATGAGAAAAGCTTTTGTCTTGAACGGAAAATTGGATTTGTATACCCTAGAAAGAAAGATGGTAATCATCTCTATGAAAATGTACAAGTAGCATGAAAACACATCTATCTCTCATCACTGTGGGATAAATTTGACTTAATTTAAACCCACGACAGTTAGGTTAGACCTATTTTTTGCCTTGCTGTAATAATATATAAACATTGGAAGAGGCTACTCTAAAACAGCTAAGAAAATTAAGAACTAAGAATGTTTCAAGTTACTCCTTCCTGAAGGCAGAGTAGATTGACCAAGTGACTGACCCACTAATTAACTTTTTAATGAATTACAGATAAATAAGGTAATCATTATTTAGAAAAAAAGCAAATTTATATTTGATCTGGGTTTAAATATGTATTTTTTTTTTACTAGTTCCAGCCCTTCAGAAAGAATATAGGACAAAGAAATATTTNCATGAAAACACATCTATCTCTCATCACTGTGGGATAAATTTGACTTAATTTAAACCCACGACAGTTAGGTTAGACCTATTTTTTGCCTTGCTGTAATAATATATAAACATTGGAAGAGGCTACTCTAAAACAGCTAAGAAAATTAAGAACTAAGAATGTTTCAAGTTACTCCTTCCTGAAGGCAGAGTAGATTGACCAAGTGACTGACCCACTAATTAACTTTTTAATGAATTACCAGATAAATAAGGTAATCATTATTTAGAAAAAAAGCAAATTTATATTTATCTGGGTTTAAATATGTATTTTTTTTTTACTAGTTCCAGCCCTTCAGAAAGAATATAGGACAAAGAAATATTTGCATTTCTGCAGTACATATATTAAATTTGGTTACCAAATATAGGTTCCTTTTCTTTTTCTTTGTCAGGAAAGACCATCACATGATGTGAAGTTTTGTGGGCTTTTGTGAAACACATTAGTGTGCTGACTAATGGGACTACTCTTTGAAACACTAGTATTCTCTTCTTTCATTTTTGCAGACAGATGATATATTTTTCTCTAGCTCCTGGAATTGAAAGCTTTTCATTTAATGATTAAAAATGTACTTTCTTGGAATTACATGAGCTTGCCATTCTGAGAATCTGATGACAATAATACAATTGTGATGTAATTACAGCATGTACAGCTTTGGGAAGTGATCTCATTTTCTGAAAGCCATGGGTCCTCATAACAGTTGCCAGTACAGTCTCTAAACTTACTGTTACAGATGGGAAAAGGGCATCAGAGTCTTTCACCATTTCCTGTTACTGCCTCTGCCTGCTCTCCCATTCTTTGGGAGGCATTTCCCTTTATGTGGTGAATGGAAGAAGCAATCTTGTCCCTGTTCAACGGGGTAGGTTGTGTTTGTGACATCCATCTGAAGGCTACTTTCATATTGCTCCATAATAAGGAAAGAGCAGAGCAGAAAAGTAAAAATAATTTAAAAAAAAAAAAAAACAAAACAAACAAGCAAAACCATAAAAAAAAACCACCAAGAAAAACCAATCAACCAGCAACAACAACCCCAAACTAGAGCAAAATAAACAACAATGACAAGGAAAAAGATAATGACTGATAAAAAATGATGAGTCAAATTGAATGAGGGGAATATCCTTTTCAGATATAGGGCAGAGATTGATTTGATATGGTAAAGGTGAGGTATCAGTGCCATTAAGACAAAGTAGGAACAATGATACTGTCTGAGGACATGATGATTTGAACAATGGAACAAAGAAATGGTGAAGTCATAGGATGAGACCAAGAAGTGGAACTATGAGACTTATTACTGCTTGACTGAATTGGGAGAAAATATCCTTTGTCTGGAAATTGCCTGGTATATGTTAAAGCAGCACAGGCAAAATTACTATACAGCACAGAAAACAGTTTTTGATTCCTTACAAGAGAAATCAGGAAATCCTGCATCCACTGAAATTCAAAGGGGCATGTGTCATATAATACAACCCAGAGGTGTGAGTTCCCCCAGTTTATTGAGTATTTGCCTAGAGATTTCTTTTTCATAAAAATAGTCCTAGATTTTGTTCACAAATGTTGCTGTAAATCTGGATCCTGTCAATTTTATTCATAGAGTCAGTCCTATAATTTCCTAGAATGTTATGAAACTCTTAACAAGACAAGCACAATTCAAACTCAGGCAGAACAGCAGAGAGATTCCCTAATATGAGGAATTCACTTTAGTGGCATTTTTAATCTAGCCTAAGGATGGATCACAGTTATGACCAAATGGCTGCTTGCTTTCATCAGCTGCATATAGGGTTTCTTTGCAGTTGTTCTGACCCCAGGAATAGTACAGGGATGGATCTCTTGCATGACTGACTCACATCTCACCTTGCTCACCCATAGAAGCCATGTCTGTGATGACTTTTATCTGTGTGGTGATACCTGTGAAGCACTTCAACTGATCAATTTTAGATAGTGGAAGAAGCAAAGCACCCACTTGCCAGATTTCCTTGCATTCTTCTCTGAGGCTGTCTAAGATACAGTACATCTGCCCACATTTCCACCAGCAGGTTAATGTTGCGCACTTCCCACACCCTCAGAGGTAAAACTCCTAGGTAGGCACCAAATACTCCAAGGATAATTTGTCTTTGTCTAATTTTAGATTGCATCTGTGGATATCTGTTCTTTCACAATGAATTTACTGTGATTTTTTTGCCTAAATCAACAGTTGCTGAGAGAATATACTTGGTAAATTATGCAATCTGAAGCCAAATTTTAAATTGCAGATACAATGTAGCAGTTAAAGCTCTGAAAAGGGATTATAAGTGAAGGCTGGGTTTTATGAATATATTAGGCTTCTTTATGACAGCAGCAGAATAATAGCAGATTAAAAAATATTCATAATGGTGCAAGAAACACATTGTAGAAAAATGGATCCCTAATTCTTTATGAGTGATGTGTAGAAGTCCTCTCTGCCCTTAAAACTCAGAAGCATTAAACCTGATTCACAAAATTCAAGCCAATATAAATTTGCGCCTAATTTGCTGATACTGAACATAAATTTGTTAGGGAAAAATTCTTGATTTATGTACCTGTTTTCCAGGGAGCAACAAAAGCCCTTGGTTAAAGGAGTCTGGTCTGATCCAGAAGTGCCCTCTGACAAAAGAACAGTGCACCTGCAGGAAGGTGGGGCCCTGAGAGGAGCAGCACCCATCAGCAGTCCCATATAAGATGAGGTAACGGGTCACGTCTGGAGTCATCACAGGGAATCCTTCAGGACTGACAGGAGACAGGGCTGGATACAAGGCTACTACAGCATTCCAGTGTTCCAGGTCTGTGCAGGAACACTGGACCAGGACAGCAGGAGGCAGGTCTGGGCTCCGGGACACCTTCACTGTAGCTCAGGGCAGGGCTGTGTCCCAGCATGAGCTTCATGAAACCACCACACCCATTAGAAGAGTGGCTGGGGGAAGATCCAGGTGAGGCTGCTTAGGGTAGCTAAAGCCTGTTAATGTACTCTGGGGCCTTGAGTAAATCCAGAGTAATCCAATTCACTTCAAAGCATAAGCAATGGAATTTGCAGTAATCAGTCTCTCTCAGTCAAATTTTCAAGCCTGCTATGTGCTAAGAAATTGTTTCAAAAAATTATGCATCATTTAATACATATTTATGTAGCTCTTTATTGTTTGAAATAAGTATTGTTGATGGACTCCTAATATTAAAACAACTCCCACTGGATATTTTAAAAAAGATTAAATTACCAAATTATGTTAATATTAGAAATGCTGCAACATGGAAATTTGTGATATATGTGAAGCCATATTTTTCTCACATTAATGCTCAGTATTTCATAAAAAATTCAGACATATTTTTTTCCAAATTTTTTTTTCAAATTATAATATCTAAATTATAATTCATTTTATATATAAAGGCCATATTTAGACATATATGAAGGGTTCTAGCTATGCTATCTGGATTGATGTTCAGTGCAATTTGCAATTAGGTTCATTAAACAATGCTTTTAGAAGTCAACAAGTTAAGTACCTGCTCTAGTGGTTTCTTTCTAAAATCCATCGATATCTTTATTTACCTTAGCTAGCTTTATTAGACCAGTCCCTTGAAATTCAATCTTTATAAAAGTAATTTAAAAACTTATATTTTATGCATGGTCTGATTATTTTCCAGTATAGTTTTGGCAATATTTTCTTTTGTTGCCTTTCAGTGCTTACCCTTTACTTTTTTCTCTGATAGAACATTTTCCAAGGCTTGTTCTCTGTCCCCAACAGAGTTTGACATGCTGACTAATTTCAGAAATTTAACCAAGCGTTGAAGCTACAATAGAATATTAATAATGTCTGAGAATTACTGAGACTGATTAATGCACATACTGAAGAGCTGAAACCATAGAGTTGTAGAATGGTTTGAGTTAGAAGGGACCTTAAAGATCATCTGGTTCCCACCCCCCATCATGGACAGGGGCACTTTAATTACACCAGGTTTCTCAGAGTCCCATCCAGCCTGGCCTTGAATGCTTTGAGGGATGAGACATCCACAGCTGCTCTGGATACCCTGTTCCAGTGCCTCACCACCCTCACAGTAAAGGATTTTTCCCTAATATCTAATCTAAGCCCTCCCTTTTTCAGTTTGAAGCCATTTCCCCTTGTCCTGTCACTACATGCCTGATGCACTGTTTGGGCCTTAGGCAGTCATGCCGTACTTGACTGGTTGGTGCCACTACCAGGTAGATATTTGAACCTTTACTGCAACAGACTTTTTTCATTATTTGATGTAATACAAGAAGTTTCCTGTCTTCCAATATAATTTACATTTCATAATCCCTAGCACATACCTTATGAAAGGTAATTCACAGGATGCTTTTCAATCAGAGTTATTTTCTGGTTCAGACTCACCGTTCTGTGTTACAGAGCATATGTTTTAGAAACCTTTTCAGGTTAATTTATTCAATTGCAAATAAATAAGCCCACTAGAGGGCAATAACATTGTTAATCCATTTGAAATAACAACATTTAATTTGATTAAAAAATTTAAGTGAATAAGGAAGAGCACAGGAAACAATTTAAGTGACAGGGTGTTTGTACCGACTCCAGAGTGGGAACGCTACTCATTCAGCTTCTTCAGTTTTCCTATTGCAGGCATACAAATAAACACCCTGGTAAACATCTTCAGAGGTACTGGCCCTCTGATGTTCCTTTTTTCCATGAGGAGAAAGGGAAATGTCAGAAGGACAATTTTGTAAGTAGAGAATTTCAGGGACCTCATTTACCTAGTGTAATTCAACCTGAGATTTTAAGATCTTCAGTCTTTATCCTCAACAATAATCTCATGTCCTGCTAGTTAAAGTGTCCTTTTCTTACATAAAGAAGTTGGAAAAGTAAAAGACTTACCATCAAATCCCTTTTTGACCAGAAAGACTTACCAGTGTCTTTAAAAGCTATCCTTTAGGAGTTTATACTAAACTTTAAAGTATGAGAAGGAAAACATGAGAAAAGATATAAAGGTAGTCAGGAGTCTCTTTCAAAAAATTTTTGACTGTAAGGAATGGCAAGAAGAATATTTCTGAAGAAATATTCCAGTCATTCCCCCACCTCATTCCTCAGAGCTTTGCTGCAACTTTCTAGCACATATGTTTCACATCTAATGAAATGAGTAGTAATTTCTACATTAAGCGAAAGCCTAATTTCAATCCATGGATTATACACAATCTGTACAAAAATGATAAATACAATGCAATTTCAGACTTCTGCTGGGTAAATTATACTGAAGGATTAGACAGTTTGCAGGTATATGCATAAGTCTGCTCATTTTTATTTCTAGATGTCTGATGCAAGACTGTTCATATGGATATTGTAAAAGTTTTGGTGGAAAGCATATAGGCTTAAATAATCTGCAAAATGCAATAAAAAACATAGATACTATCAGCAAGCTATTTCATTTATATAATGAATTAATTTATTAATTATGTAACTAAAGCAGAATAAAAAGGCAGAATAAATATCAGAAAATTAACTTTTATTATTTCAAGTGTAGAACTGAATTATGAGTGATGTGTGAATAATGTACAGTAAATTTATTTATCGTGTCAATATATTTTTTTCAGAATATTCATAAACAAAATTTGATTTAGTTTAAACCAGTTTTAAAGCAATATTAGGTTCTTATATTTCTTATATTCTTATTGAGCATATACATTTTTAACAAAGCAAGTACTGAATGAATTAAGAAAACCTAGCAAGTGTGCAGTGATAGCAAATAAACCATGACTTTGAGAATAATCAACTCCCAGTCAACCCTGAAATTTTGCAGGGTCTGCTGCTCTAGCTGAACTGCTACAAATCCATGGGGCCTGATGGGATTCATCCAGGAATCCTCAAAGAACTGGCTGATAACATCACAAAACCTCTCTTGATGATTTTTGAGTGGTCTTGGGAATCTGGAAATGTCCCACAGCTGACTGGAAGCTGGCCAGCATTGTCCTGATTTTCAAGAGCAAGAAGGACCTCAGAAATTACAGACCTGTCAGTTTCACTTCAGGGCCTCGTAAAATTGTGAAGATTATTCTGGGAGGAATTGAAATACATCTGAAGTCAATACAGTCATTGACCACAGCCAGCACAGTTTCATGAG
>VZRX01006423.1:0-33317 GCA_013398075.1 Notiomystis cincta
CCCGTCCCGGTTCTGGTGCCGCGGCCCGGCCGCCTCCCCTCGCTCAGTGCGGTGGGTGGGGAGGGGCTCTTCCCTCCCTGGGGCACGGGCCGCGGCACGGCCCCAGCGCCGCCGGTGCCCCGCGAGGCTTTGCGGCAGGGCCGGGTGAGCAGCGGGTGACCCTTCCCTCCCCGGCGTGTCCGTTCCTTCTCCGGGACGCCCCTTCCTCTCCCGGGGTGTCCCTTCCCCGGCGTGTCCGTTCCCTCCCCGGGTGCCCCTCGCTCCCTGTCCGCACCCAGCCGACCCCGCGGCGGCCGCAGCCTTTGCCCCGGAGCAAAGCGGGCCCGCGGAACCCTTTGCTGCCCAAACCCTGCGGGTCCCCAGCCCGGGATGAGACTCCTGTTCTCGGCAGGGCGAGCATGGCGGCGTTTTGGCAGCAGCGGGGCCGGCGGCAGGAGAACGGCGGGCTGGGCAGTGTCATCGACGGGCTGGGCAGCGTGTTCGATGTGCTGCTGGCCAACGCCAGGCTGGTGCTGGGCGTCAGCGGCGCCGCCGTGCTGGCCATCGCCACGCTGGCCGTCAAGAGGGTAAGGCTGGGGGTCAGAGCGCGGGAGGAGGCCCAGGAGAGCCGGGTTGGCCCCGCTGTGGTGGGGCAGGATGTGCCACAGACTTGGTGTCCGCTCCTCAGCTGTTTCCTTGCATGTGGCAGCAGTGCCGTGGGCATGGAGCTGCCCGCTCCCCCCCTGTGGGACCGTGTACAGCTCCGTGTTCAGTTTGCCTGGAGCTGTTGGGACACAGTATCCCATCCCAAAAGGCACCTGGGACCTAAGCTGTACTTGGGTATCTGTTTTCCAGGTAAAACCCACAGGAAGATGATGTGTGCACCTTTGTGGCCTCCCAAACTGGGTGTTTTTCCAGGCAGAAGCCTTGAGTGGGCCTGTCCCCCCATGTGTGCTCCAGAGGGGCTGTTGTCACCCAGAATTCATGGGAAACAAAGATAACAACTTGTCTGCTTGGGTTGTCCTTCCCTGCAGCTGATTGACCGAGCCACCAGCCCTCGGGATGAAGGTGACCCCAAAGCTGAGCAGAAGTCCCTGGAGGAGAGCTGGCAGGACTTGGCACTGATCAAGACGACACCAAAACCCCCCAAGAAGCAGAGAAGGGAAGACCTCAGCGAGCCTCTGCTCCCCCCAGCTCAGCCTCTGGTGCCAGGTGAGCTCCCAGTGCCCAGGCAGGAGGATCACCTGGTGCCAGGTGAGCTCCCAGTGCCCAGGCAGGAGGATCACCTGGTGCCAGGTGAGCTCCCAGTGCCCAGGCAGGAGGATCACCTGGTGCCAGGTGAGCTCCCAGTGCCCAGGCAGGAGGATCACCTTGCTGTGCTCGGGGTGGCCGTGCCGCTGCCCCGGCAGATGGGAGCTCCGCGGTATTTTTAGCTCGGTGTCGGGAAAGCCGACCCGCCGGAGCCTGCCCTCCTGGGAGGGGCCCGAGGCACGGCCCCTTTTTAGGCAATGCCTGAGGAAACAGAAGGGCCGATAACAGCCGGGGGTGGTCCCGGCTGCCGTTTCCTCTGGAGCAGCGTTGGCTGCGCTCGTTTTCTGGGTCAGCTCTGCCTGCAGGAAGGTGTGCTCGGGACAAAGGCTGCCTTGTCTGGCTGCCCATGGAGATGGCGTTTTTCCAAGTGGGAAACTGGCCCAGCTCGGTCCAGGGCATGTCCTGAGACACTGGACCCAGATCCCTTTTTGGGATCCTGGTGTGAGGAGGTGGAGGGGCAGGCACTGATCTCTCTGATGACCAGTGACAGGATGTGAGGGAACAGCAGGAGCTGTGTCAGAGGAGGTTGAGGCTGGATATTAGGAAAAAGGCTCCTCCTCCAAAGGGTGGTGGGACACTGCCCAGGCTCCCCAGGGAATGGGCACAGCCCCAAGGCTGCCAGAGCTCCGGGAGAATTTGGAAAACCCTCCCAGGGATACACAGGGAGGGATCGTTGGGGTGTCTGTAGGGCCAGGAGTTGGACTGGCTGATCTTCATGGGTCCCTCCCAACTCAGCATGTTCTGTGATTCTCTGACCCTGGCAGTGAGTCCCGTGCCTGGTTCCCATCTCAGCTGAGAAGTGAGGCTGGGAACAGTCAGGTTCTGAGGTTGGTGTGGGCTCTGCATGGCTGAGAAGTGCTGTTAACATCAGTGGGTTCAGCAGGGGCCCTTGGTGAGGTCAGTGTCACCTGCAGAGGGGTGGGCTGAGAGCTGAGCACCCAACTGAGGGTTGCAGATGATCCACTCAGAGCCGTGACTCCTCCTTTCCCTTCTCACAGATCCCAAGGGCTGCCCTGCCCCTCTGGGGGCTCCTCAGGTCGAGTCCAGCCCCCTGCGCTGCCTCACGCTGCAGGAGAAGCTCCTCTCACGCAGCAGCCAGCTGGCTGTGCCTGAGATCCAGGTGTCCCTTGTCCCACAGCTGGCCAGGAGCATCTGCACCCAGCTGCAGAACTTCCTGCGCAGCAAGTGCCCGGAGCTGCCCTTTGGCCGCTTCTTCCTCAGCGGGGTCCTGCTCGATGGCCTCGAGGTCCTGGCAGCTGAACACGTCCACCTCATGCTCCCAGTGGTCCTCGATGCCGGGCTCTGGAGCCTCATCCCAGGAGAGGACACCGTGGTGAGGAACCCTCAGTACTGGATGATCAAGAGGATTGATCTGGGGTACTTCCCTCGCGGGTGCAGCCCCTGGGACAGGTTCATGGTGGGCAGGTACCTCTCTTCCAACGTGCTCAACGAGACCCTCCACAAGCTGCTGGTGGCCTCCATCAACTGGCCTGCCATTGGTGGCCTGCTGGGCTGTGTCATCCACCCCGTGGTGGCCTCCCGGGAGCTGAAGCTGGAAGTCAAACACGATCAGGTGGAGCTGAGCATCACCCTCTTCCCAGTGGTGGAAATGGAGGACAAGGTTCTTCTGGCTGTTCCTCCTGAAGGACTGGTGGAAAACCTCTGGCTGGAGAGCTTTTACAGGGCAGAGGTCTCGAGGGTGAAGGAGCTGGATGCTGGTGACTCCGGGGCTCGGCAGCTGTGCCTCCGCATCCTGAACGGCATGTGCAGGAGCCAGCCCAGCCTGCACAAACTGGGCGGCAGCCCCGTGACCAACGTCATCCTGCACCTCAGTGACACTGCCTTGGACTGGGCAGAAGAAAGCCTGGCTGACAGGTTCCAGCAGGTGCTCGAGGAGCTGGTGGCCTGCCTGGAGAAAGGAGTCCTGCCTTCCTATTTCAACCCCAAAATCAACCTGTTCTCTGGGCTGTTGGAAGAGGAGATTGATGAGATGGGCTTTGTGCTGTACAAGGCCATATCTGAGCCAGAGGTCCTGCTCAAGTGACCGGTGTGTTGGGAGCTCCTGAACGTGGGGTGCTGCTCCCCTGCCTGCTGCTCCCCGCTGTGAGGGCTGTGATGCTTCTAGTTGACTAGTCAGTAAAGGCAAAGTTCTTGCACTTTATGAGAAAAAAAAAAGTTTCCTGTGTGAAAAAACCGTGCCTGAGCAGAGGTGGGTGCTGGCAGAAGGAGCCTTTGGCTCTGAGGCTCTGCCGAACCTGGGGGAGGGCAGCCCACACACACAGGTGAGTCCTGTCTGCTGGGAGCCAAGTGAAGCATGTTTGGTCTCTGGTTCCCAGTGTCCTCTGCCTGTCACATTCCCCCCACGCTCTGAGACCAGCTGGAGCTGGAGGGGAGCAGCCCCTGAGTCCTGCAGACCCCTCAGGTGCAGCGTCCTGGGTGGGTTCTGTCACCAGCACCCCACGTGGTCTCTGTGGCAGCACTCTGGGCAGGGGGAGCCTCACCCACCTGTAGGATTTTGCCAATCCAAAATAAGCCCCGTGGGTAGCCTGGGTGGCTGTCTGAGTGCTGGATGCTACAGCCACAGTAAATGGGGCTGGGGGGTTATTCCTTGGGAGCCCTTCCAGCTGCCAGAGGGGCTGAGCTCAGCCCTCCCTCTTTGTCCTGACAGTGTTGGCGCTGCCCCGAGGAAGGGGCCCTTGTCCCACGCAGTGTTCTGCTGGAAGATGTCCTGAAAAAGAGCTGCTGGCTCTGGAGAAGCTCCTGGTTTCAGCTGGAGGCTGCAGCAGGGCTGTGTCCCCTCCCCAGTGGGTGGGTGGCTGGCAGTGTCTGTCTGCAGGTACCGTGTCCCCTCCCAGCCTGTCTGGTCACCTTTTCACACATGTATTGCTGCTGTCTTGAGGCCCTTTTTCCCTGGAGCCCCACGGTATGGGATGGGGAAGCAGGGCAGGAATGATGTTGTGAGCAGAGTGCTTGCAAAAACTGAAGTGGTTTATGCTTTTTATTAAGAAGATATATTTTGTTTGGGTATTTTGTTGTTTTTTTTTTTCTTTTCCTTTGAGTGGCTGCTAGTAGGGTTTGGTCTGGCTCTAGTCCCAGAGCAAAGGAATTTATTCTTATATTTAATGGGAAGAGCTGGTTTTGCACGTGGGTGGAGCTGGAGAAATCCTGTGGACTTCCCTGTGAGCAGCTGTTGTGGTTTAGTTTTCTTTACAGCTATCATCTTGTTTATGGGAGGAAAAAACCTGCTTTTCCTCCCAGTCTGACAATTACTTTGTTCCTCCAAACCACTTCCCAGGTGTTAGTGATGAGAATAAATCTTCCCTGTGCACCCTGGTTCTCTGGTGTCAGCTCTCGTTTGTCTCCTTCCCCTGGTAAGGGCTGAAGTGACTCCCCAGCTCTGGTGGCCTTCCTGGGAACCACCCAGGGCGAGGAGAGCTGGGTGATGGTCACATCCCATCCTGCAAAGTCTTCCTCCTCCTCTTCCCAAGCCCTGGACCCACAGAGTGCCTGGCTGCAGTGTGGGAGCTGTGTGGACTCTCAGCTTGTAGCACTTCGAGGGCTCAGCTGAGCACTGACCGGGCTTAGACTCCTAAAGCTGCTCCTGGCAGATCCTCCAGCAAGGTTCAACCTGCTCCTTGTGTCCTGCACAGCTGCTTCCCACTGCTGCTGCCATTCCAAGGTGGCTGGCCAGGCTGCTGCCCTGCCTTGGCTCAGGGACTGCATTCCAAAGCCTCGTAATCCTGTTATTTTAGCCAGGGTGTGTATTTTTAGGCCACGGCTGTTAATGGTGGGAGTGAGGGGTAAGAGATATGCAAGGAAATTCCCCTGACTTTCTGCATGGATTTAGGCCTGGTAGCAGTGCAGAGTTTCAGGCTCTCTTTCAGACCTGTGCTGCTGTGGGCTGTGCTCCTGCCTGTCCCCTCTGTCCTGAGCCCAGGAAGTGTCCAGGAGCAGGATCCTGAGCAGCACTGGAGGTCCTGGCAGCAGAGCACACAGGAATCCTGCAGATCTCCCTCCTCTCATCAACACAGGAAGCCCAAGAGTGAGGCAAGGGGCAGCCTGGCTTCCCAGAGAGTTCAGTCTGAACTCAGAGCAGGAAAACAGAGCCTCCCTTCAGTTCAGCCAGCTCTTGTCTGTCTGTCCCGGGTCAGCAGATGCAGCTGGTGAGATAAAAACCACTTTTCCCATCTCTTTGTAGCTCATTTCTAAATTACTGTGGGGAGTTTCTGCCAAGAAAGCTCCTGTATTGTTCCAGTGATTGGAAAGAGCAAGATTTGGCTGGATGCTTTCACAGTAAAAGCTTCACTATTTTATGTAGGAAGAAATAATTAGGCAGTCAAGGTTGCCACTGCACCGAATTTAAAATTTAAATAATATTTTAATAAGAAATTCATTAGTTTGACAAAAATAACTTTCCTCAGCTAGCAGCATCACAAAGGCATGTCTCAAAGTTTGAGGAAGAACTTGCCTTCAAATTCAGGAACCATCTAAAATGAAGGCTTTTCCCTGAGCACTGCAGCTGAGCTCCTGCCAGGGCAAGCAGCAGATCCAGCTCCTCTGCACCTGATCCTCCTTCACTGGCAGGGACAACCCAGGTAAGGGTGACAAAAAAGGAGAATGTTGCTCAGGTAACATCAATTAAGAAGGGAACTTAAATTCCACACTGTGGAAAGCCAGGGACTGAGCAGAGCTTGGCAGCCCTGGTGTCTGTCCTGGTGGCCCTGATCCAGCTCTTCCCTGCATGGAAAGGCCAGGAACAACCACCAGGATGGTGCAGGGGGACAATACAGTGCAGTTTTCTCCACAGACTCAGCTTCCAAGTGCTTCCTTGAAATGTTCAGACTATCCCAATCTCCTCAAGCACAAGAACAGCTGGAAACAAAAGCTGGTAGTGGAACCACTTTTCCAAGCTGGTTGAACCCTTGCTGTAACAAATGGCATCCCTTGGCAGGAGCAGCCTGCAACCAGCCCCTCCAAAAAACACTCACGGGACTTGTTTCCAGACTCCAGTTCCTTGTGGCAGAGGTTGCTCCTGCAGCAGTTCACAATCTGGTCCTGGAACCACAACCCTGGCTCCAGCTCAGTGGTTCTGAGGGCAGGTTTTCCTCGTGTGCCCAGGCTGGTGGCAAATGCTGCAGGTCCGTGGTTTCTTGGCAGCAGATCCTAAGGAGACACTGCCTGGTCTCTTGGCCTTGCTTCCCAACCCTCTTGAGTATCCATTGCTGCCAAAGTGGTTCAAAGAGTCATCTCCAGAAGGGCCTAGAGATAAACAACTTGAATTTAAGGATCTTCGAAAACATAAATAGGTGAGAAACTCAAGGTAAGTTCAAAATAGCAGGTCAAGGATTCCCAGGTTATTCCTGAACCTGCACTTGCTTCAGACCTGTCTGTACAGTTAAATGTTACCCATTTGTCTTGCAGCATTAGAGACGTGGGAACAGCACAGGGGGAGCTGCTCTGGTCTACAGTTAAAGCAGAAACAAAACATGGCAGAGAACTTGGGGTTTAAGTAGTTTTGAAAATTTGATTTTATCCCTTTAGACCCAAATGTCTGAGGAGGAGGAGGATCTCTCACAGACCACATCTCCTCCTCTGTACCTGGTTATGTCCCTTTTTGTCAGTTCTCTCTCTTTTGCATCCTTATTTTGCCATTAGTTTTGCTTTCAGCATCTTTCCACGCTCAGTTTCATCTCTGATCAAAGCTCCAGAATGACTTGCCCCTTCCTGCACCCCTAAACTAGGGCAGAGGGAGCAGCAGAGTTTCCCTGGCATGCCAGAATGGGGTCTGAGATCTCCAAAAGTGGTGCCACGGCTTCAACTCTGGACCAAGTCAGTAACAGCTCTCATAAAGCTGAACACTGTAATTTAGGAGGACAAATTCCCAAACTGTTGAAAAGAGTGCTGGGCTTTATCCAACAAGCCATGGACAGACAGATGGTCAAGTTTACTGCACATAGAAGCCAAGCATCCTGCTTGGGTGTTTGCTGTGGGGATGTATCCTGCCAGCACTTGGAAAGGTAAGCCAGACTTTGTTGTTAAGAGCAACATTTGAAATGTTTTAAGCTCTGAAGACAAACCTGACATCTGTTAAATGTATGAGGTGGCCCAAGAGCTGCCACACTGTGCAGTGTGAGCATGTGTGAGAGGGGTGTTCAGTTTACAGAATCCCAGAATAGCTGGGGCTGGAAAGGAGCTCTGGAGATCATCCACTCCAACACCCCTGCTAAGGAAGGGTCACCTGGAGCAGGGGACACAGGAATGTGTCCAGGTGGGTTTGAATGTCTGCAGAGAGGGAGACTCCATCACCTCCCTGGGCAGCTGTTCCAGAGCTCTGCCAACATTACTGTAAAGAAGTTCTTTCTCACGTTGAGGTCAAACTTCTTGTGTTTTAGTTTCTGGCCATTGCTCCTCACCCTATCACTGAGCACCACAAAAAAAAGTCTGGCACCACCCTCTTGGCACCCACCTGAGATATTTACAAGCATTAATGAGATCCCCTCTCAGTCTTCTCTAGACTCCCTCAGTCTTCACTCATCAGAGAGATGCTCCAGACCCCTCCCCATCTCTGTGGCCTCCACTGGACCCTCTCCAGCAGCGCCTCCAGCCCTTGTGTCTGCCCCCAGCCCGTACCTGGTGCCACGTTCTCGTCTGCCCACTGGAAGAAGCCGCACTGCTGCTCCCGGGGCTTGGGGCAGGTGTGGAACTGCCGGCCCTTGTTGGGCCCGTCCTTGTGCACGGTGCGTGTCACGGCGGGCTGGTCACACCTGCACACCGCGCCACCGCCGGCGTCCGAGCTGCTGCTCCCCAAGGGCTCTCTCCCCCCTCCTCCTCCTCCTCCTCCGTGTCNCCTCCTCCTCCTCCTCCTCCTGGGCGCTGCAATCCCGCTGGGGCTCTTCCAGCAGTGGGCTGGAGCAGCGTGGAGCCACGTGGAGCTGCGGTGCCTCTGTCCTGTGGCTGCTCGTCAGCCCAGAGGAAGAAGTTGCAGGTGCTGGAGCCGCACTTGTAGAACTGGCGGCCGCGGTTGGGGCCGTCCTTGCGCACGGTGAGCAGCAGCGCCTCGCTCCCACAGTTGCACACCACAGCATTGCCATCGTCTGGAGCGGCTGCAGGAGCAGCCCTGGGTGTCCTGGAGGAGTTGATGGAGAGCAGGTGTCCCCGTGCCAGGTTTGAGGTCCCCCTGGGTTGCCTGCTCTCGCTGCTGGCTCTGTTCAGAGAGTGGTTGGCCTGCACGTGATGCCCGGGCTGGGCGGTGGCCGGTGCAGGTTGGGATGATCTGTGCAAGTACTTGAGGTCCAAGAGCTCTTTCAGCATCTCATCACAGCCTCCAATGCAGCCAACGAACTCCAGGGGCATCACAGGGGGAACGCTGCCCTTCTTGAATTTAAACTTCAGTCTGCCAGGAAAGGAAGAGTCAAAGTCTCATAGTTTCTCATCAACAGACCTCAATTTAGACTTGAATTTTTATTTATTTTTTTGATTCTGCTATATGGAGACCAGTTTCTCCAACCCCTCTTCTTTCTATCCCCAAGCCAAGTGATACTCCAGCTTTCCAAGACTGGAATGGAAAACGGTTGCCTAGCCTAGCCCATGGAAGTCTCTGCCCTCATGTCCAACAAGGGATAACTGGCATGACTCACCTGTGAACTGGATGGGGTCTACACACATCACAGATGCTCTCATCCCTGGTCACATCCAGCACGAAATCAGGGAACCAGACTGCAGTTTTACAGGCTGGGTAGCCCATGCAGCTGAGGTAGAACCTGCCATGGGACAAAGGCACTGGATGAGGAAGAGGCAAAGTCAAGACAAAGTTGAGGATCCATTCTCATGTCTTCTCAGCCATCAGAAATTGTCAAAACTGCAATTTTTAAGGGGAAATACCAACTTGAGATTTAGCTGAGTACACACAGCTCATGTAGCTGGTGGAATCAGCAAGCTGCAACTTTCCAAGCTTTTACCAAAGTAAATGAATGCCTGGAGAAACACAAAGCAACACAGGAGGCCACAAGAGGGAAGGAAGGTCACCAACCCGCCATTCTTCCTGGTCTTCAGGACCATGTCACTGTTGCACTGGGGACACTTCCGAACAGAAACGGGCGTTGCTGGGTACACCTCCTCCTGCTCTGCAATTTCTGCAGCTTCCCCAAAATAATGAGCCAGGGCCTGGTCCAGCCTGTAAAGAAACAAACAGAGCATCCTGTGTGTCTCTGCAAGGAGCAGTCAGATGCTGCAGTGACTCAGAGCCTGCTGCCCCCCACACAGCCCCTCTGAGCTTCTCCATGTGAACGTTGACTCAGCACCACATTTCTGGAACAGGAAAGGTGTAGGTACAACATCAGAGGTCAGTGCATGTTGCTATCCCCAAATTTAATCTTAACTGCTCATCCTGGTTTAAACCCTTAGCTGGCAGGAACTCCTGACAGCTTGCCAGGCTTCGAGTCATCCTTTCCCATGCAAATGCCTACACACAGGGGGGCAGAGCTCCAGGGAAACAGTGTGACAGGATCCCCCACTCCAGGCTGAGCCCCAGATGAGCAGCCAGCACCTCCCAGCAGAGCAAAGCAAAAGGAAGAGGGCAAAGACAGGACGCACTTGTTGGCTCTGGCCACAGCTTCAATGAAGACTTGCTTGTACTTCTGGACCTGCTGCTGCAACACTACAGATTTGTCTTTCTTCCCCTCACAGATCAGTTTTAGGTCAGCCTCCAGCTCAGCTCGAAGGTCAGGCTTGGACATCTCGTAGCCCATGGAATCATAGCCTGAGGAGTATGTGGAATGGTAAATGAAAGGAAGGAACAAGTAAGGCCCCTGCCATCTTTGTAAGGGCTCTTCCCTCACCTTCCACCAGCCCCATGCCCAGCTGGCCGGGCAGGAAGCGCTGATCTGCTGTAAGCCCCACGTACATCCGCGTCTTGATCGTCTCGATGTGCTCGGCGTGGGTGGCATCAGTCCCTGGAAGCAGAGAGATGTCAGTCAAATCAGGGGCCAAGAAGTGATTTCCTCCGTGCCCAGGGACAAGGACACGACTTATGGTGAGGAGCAGCACTGCCCTCGTGCCCTACTGGCACTGAGGCCAGCAAGGTGATGGTGGCACACCCTGGACATGAAACTGCCCATCTCCCTGGATACTGGAGGCGTTCTGCAGGCTCCTGAGGATGTTTGGACTTTGCCCTCTATATCCCTTTATTCTGCACATTTAAGTGATTTCTTATCTGCAGCAACATTTGGAGAATTCCCTGGGGAGAATTCCCCCTGCCAAGAGCGAGAGGCCACACTGCCCATGCTGACCAATGCCGTGTTTTTCCATGAGAGCAATGAGATCCGCTTCTGTGAGGAGCAAGGGAGGACTGGTTTCCCCATCCACCATCTCCACCGTGGTGGGCTGAAAGCGAGAGCCCTTCTGATACAGCGGGATAACCTGAAGGGAAAGAGAAGCTCTTTGAAACTGCTTCCTGGTCTATCCACTCAGGACAAAGGCTCTGAGTGAAACAACCAGAAATGGTAAAAAGATGTTTTGCAGGGAGGTCTGAAGTGCTACTTTTGCCTCTCCCACTTATGCTACTCCAGGGGATTACCTTATCACTCCACTTGTCATAAGGATACACTTCCAGGTAGTTTCGGGCCAGGATCATGAGTCCCTGAGCAATGAATTGCTCGTTGGCAATGTCGATCTCCACAGTTGTTTCCTGTCCTTTGGCATCTTGAGAGCAGCAAGCCAAGAAGTGGCGCACGATGAATTCGTAGAGTCTCTGCTCATTGCCCTGAGGTCAAACCGTGAGAAGGGTCAGTGTCCTCCCAGGTTAACAAGACATCACAAAAACAGTGGGATCTTGGGGGAGGATTTTGTGCAAATGACCATGTTAAGGTTTTTATCTTTATTTATCAAGTTCCCTCTGGTTACACCCACCTGCAGGTTGGTGGTGTATTTTGTGGGGTGAATGGGAGGGTGAGCCTGATCGGATTTGGTTCCACTCCGAGGGGTTGGCCCACCCTGATTCAAAATCCTCTGTGCAAACTCCCCCCAGTTTGGGTCCTGTGTCTGCTGTTCTACCAAGGCAGAGAGGTTCAGCTCCTTGGGGAAAATGTTGGTCTCTGTTCGGGGGTAACTAATGAACCTTAGGAAGAAAGGCAGGAGAGCACTTTTGAGAGTTGCTCCAAGATGCTTCCCATTTTGAACAAAAGGCCATTTAGTTCTAAAAGAATTAAATTTTCCCAGCCAAGTCTTGCTTTCTTACCCTTTAGTATAGAGTTTTTCTGCTATTGTCATTGTTTCCTTTGCATTTATTTTCAGTTTGCGGGAAGCCAATTTTTCCAGTTCCTACATGGGCAAGAGCCAGAAAACCCAAAACTATTAGTGGATAATTCAGAGCAGTGAGTAAAACATCTGTTCCAAGCTCTTTTCAGAGAAACCCTTCCCAGAGTTCAAACATACCACAGTGTCCAGGGGCAGGGGCCTCCATTTGCTCTTTGGCTTGCTCACAACATCAACAACAGTCGCTACCGGATCCTAAACAGAGTAAGCAAAACCCACATCTCCTTTAGGAGTTTACACAAGCTGTTCTTTAAAAGTCTTGAACAAGACAGATACAGGGAATGTTTGGCTGAGTCTGGATTATGCAACTATTTACAAGCTTCCCTACCTCCATACACATCTGGTAAAGGACCAGGCACGCTGTGTGATTGAAGAGCCGGTTCCTCTTCCAGTTGAAGACTACGCTGCCGTCTTCGTGGTCGTGGGTCACTGTGATGGACAACAGAGCTGGCTGACAGAGGAGCCACAAAATGGAAATACCACAAAGGCACTTGGAAACTCTCCAGCTCTGCACAGTGGTCGTGGCAGAGGAAGAGGAAACCACCTCTGCAGCATTTTGCATTTGTTGCTCCAATGTTTTTCCTTTCTATCCACATCAAACCCTCGAAGATGGAGCCCAGGACTGTGTTTCCCCAAACATACCTTTAATTTTGTAGAAGGCTTCAGGAACAAAGGCCTGGATGGCTTTAAAGCGTTCAACTACAAATCCCAGTGTTGGGAACTGGCAGCTGCCATAGCTGATCAGCTGATCTGCTAAAAGATCAGGGAATATCTTCCGCAGCCTCAGAGTCTGGAATCTGGTGAAGGCAGCACCTGAGGAAACAAAATGGGCACCAGAACTGAATACAACAGCGCTGAATGACAATCACAGCACTTGAGATCATTTTAATATTCTGAACATTAATTTTACTCTGTTTAATACTCAGTTGAAGAAGCTTGGCAGTGCTGCCTGAGCTATAAACTTAATATTTGCTTCAAGGAGAAATTTCCTTCTTTCAGGAGGGATTTCTTAACAGAAAAGGCTGTTAAACGTTGGAATGGACTACCCACGGAGGTGGTGGAGTCACCATCCCTGGACATGTTCAAGAAACAACTGGATGTGGCATTCATTGCCCTGGTCTGGTTTACAAGGAGGGGGATCAGTCACAGGTTGGACTTGATATTGGGAGTCGACGATTCTCTGATTCAGAGAGCACATTTCCAGTAAAACATAAGATGTCATTTAGTCATATCTGATCTAAAAATCAGGTTTAGGAGGCTACAGAGGGCATTGCTGCCTTGCTGAGGTCGAAGTAACAGATGTTGAAGTACCTATCCTGAGGTCCAGCTCCTGCCTGACGTCGACGGCATCGCTCGTTTTTCGGTCGGGCTGGGTGAGGTTCTCGCAGGCCGATCTGACAGCATGAAGGGTGATCTCGGAGAACCGGGCTCGGAAAACCTGGAGGTTTGGCTTTACTGCCAGATGCACATAGAAAAGAAATCAGGGTGACTCAAACACCAATGGAAAGGAACAACTAATAAACAGCTGCTGTTGAGAGAGCGTGCTGTCAACTGATTCTCCAGCTTTCCAACAGCTGGGTGTATTTCTGGTCTACCCCAGCCACACATTTATTAGAATTAGCCAGCATTTAACCTGGACACAATAAAATTGAGAATTTGCCTCTGCTAAAGGAGTTATTGAACCATCAATGGAACTCAGACTGGTGAGGATGCTCTACACACCAGCTTTGCACACGTGGATGATCTCAAAGCCGATGTTTTCTCCCTCTCGATCGCAGTCAGTCCAGATCACCAGGGCTTGGCACTGCTGGATTTCTCGTTCAAGGGTTCTCTGAGAGGAGAAAAACAACACAGGAGGAACATTCCAGGCCACTTGCTCTGCCATTTCATTTCAGAATGACTCACTGAACACGAAATGCAATGTGTATCCATGGAGATGGGTTGTTGCAATAACATTTTGTAATTGTGTGTCTCAGGAGATCAGGCAGCTTTGAAAAGAATTGAGTCATTTATTTACATCTAATTCTGTTAAAAAGCTTGGTTTGCAGCAGGCTGTACCACAATCTGTTTTCTAAAAATGTCTTTTTCTCTGAAACTGAGACACAATCACCAATTCCACCTTGCTGGAAAAAAACATTTCTATTTTTAGCTGTTGCTTCACTGCACTACTTGTATGTGAGCAGAAGAGTTTCAGTGTCACAAAAAACCAGCATATATAGTCCTAAGAAATGCAGGAGAAATGTGCTAAGCTGGAGAAATTTCCATGTTAAGGACAAAGGTAAGATCATCCTTCTGTCTGGGACAGTATTTGTTGAACCAACCTCAGAACTCAGTTTCAGGGAAAGCTTTAACCATGATGTACCTTGATATCCAGGTAATTTTCAGGGCAATACTTCTCAATTTCAGCATCAAAAAGAGCTAAAGGGTTGCAGCTATGCCTGGAAAACAGAGGAGAAATGTGTATGTGCATCACATAGACTAAAACACATTTGTGAGACACTAAATGGTGCTGTCTCAGTACTGGAGTTAATGTATTTCATTACAGGACTCGTCTTAGGCAATGGAGAGCTCCCATGAAATGCTGAGTAACATTTAAAAGCAACAGAATGAAAAACCAGCCAGAGAAAACAGCACATCTGGAAGGCAACAATCAACTTCTCTTATCTGAAGCCCAGAGAACAGAGGGAGGTAAGGCAGAGAAAGCACCTTGCTTCCCAGAACAGCTCCTAGCTGAACAAAGAACACAAAACCATCCCTTTTTGGAACCACTTTAATTCCCTGTGTCTACTTTGATGTATTCTAACCAGTATTATGTCTTTAAGGTTTTTAGCACTCTGAAAACAGATTTGAGACAATATTTTGCATATTTTGTACAAAATCTGAAACTCATCACCCTGCTCTGAGTCAGAGTCCCTCCCTGCCTCGTTGTCTTTGAGCTTGCAGTTTCCCAAGGATGTGTCAAGGAGGTGCTTGCAGTGTCAAGGATGAGAGCAGGAGGTGACAGAGCCCTCCCTGTGAGGGGCAGGAGGTGACAGAGCTCTTCCTGCCCTGCCTGTGAGGGGCAGGAGGTGACAGAGCCCTCCCTGCCAGGGGCAGGAGGTACCAACCATTTGCGAAATGGCATGATGAAATCATGAGCCAGTAAATGTCCTGACACGGATGTCATCACCATGGTAACGTTCTGCAAGAGACACAGCAAGGAAATCAGTGCCCATCACTCACCAAAAACTACCCACAGCCCCCAAATCTCCCTCCAGTTCTCAGTTTATGTGATTAGTGACACCTTTCTCCTGTTAATCCCAGAATGGTTTGGGTTGGAAGGGACCTTAAAGCCCATCCAGTGCCACCCCTGCCATGGGCAGGGACACCTTCCACTATCCCAGGGTGTTCCAAACCCCATCCAGCCTGGCCTGGGACACTTCCAGGGATGGGGCAGCCACAGATAATACATCATAACAAGCTCTATCCATGGCCTTATCCTCAATTTTTGTAGCATGCTCCCCATTCTAAACAGCCACGTATTTTTGACTGACATAAACACAGAAAGTTGAAATATTTAGAGCAACAAAACAAGTGGTTGAGCCAAGAAAACAACATTTGACTTTTCCTCATGTTTGGCAGAACAACCCCATGGCTGGAGCTGTTTTTTTTTACTCCTGGCAAACAGCTTTTATTAATTAGTATTTGTACTTCATTAATCCAGCAGCAGACTGAGAGAAAACTCTTACCTGGCCAAACATCTGGTAGTCATATTCATAGATCTTGTTGAACTTGGAAAACCCTTCTCTCTGGAAGGAAAAGGAGAATTCCTGAGTTTTTGGCTTTTAACAGAACACAAATTCTTAATTTTTTTTTAATTAATTTTTTTAACAGGAAACAAATCCATCCCACACTGGGATGGAGCACAGGAGGCACATGGCAAAGGAAAGCCAGGTCCTGGAGCTAATGGGAATTGCAGCAAAGGGATGGACATCTCCTGTATCATTTATGGAGACACTGAAATGGTGATTTCCAAGGTAAGAGGATTTTAAACCATTCCTGAAGGTGGTTCCAGAGTTATCTCCCCATGAATAATGAGGAACTGATTTAATTAATGGGGCTGGCCAGTGTTCAGAAACTCCTGAAAACTCCTGTCCTGTTCCAAGTGACAAGTAGTGTCCCCAAGGCTCCCTCCCACCTAACTGGCACTCAAGGAAGTTTCTAGATTGTGTATTTTCTGCTTTTTTAACAGAAGTAGGATGATTTCTTGATTGGGACTCAAGTTACCAGTAACATATTTTATTCAAATAAAGGAAGTTGGAGCCATGTGGGGGTCAGCCTCTTTTCCCAGTGATAAAATGAGAGGAAACAGCCTCAGGCTGTGCCAGGGAAGGTTTAGGTTGGACATCAGGAAGAATTTTTTCATGGAAAGGGTTATCAAGCATTGGAAGTGCCCAGGGAGGTGGTGGAGTCACCACACCTGGAGGTGTTCGAGGAACAACTGGATGTGGCACTCAGTGCTCTGGACTGGGGATCAGAGGTTGGACTCAATAATCTCAGAGATCTTTTTCAACCTCAGTGATTCTGATTCTGGTTTAGAAGCATCTTCTTAGTTTGAAAACAGCAAATGATTATGCAAACTGTTAAAGGTCACAGCCCAGAGCAGCAGAGAGGAGAGATCTTTGAATTCCCCTTCTCCAAACCACAGCCTGTGTTTGCTTTATTTGGTGAACTCCAGTAAACCCCTGAGTTGCTGATGCTGCAGAAGTGCTGCTTTTGGACTGGGAAATGCATGCCAATGGATGGTGCCAGTTTCTGAAGCCTTTGTCACACACTGCTAATCCAGGAATGACCCAGGGAGCCCTCACCAAGGAGCTCAGTGCCTGGGGCAGGCAGTCTGGGCAGAGGGAGCTGAATTCCCACTGGACTTAAACCACAAGGGTCTGAGACTCCCAAATACATCAAGCAAGTGGTGTTTGTCCACAGAACCATTCTTGTACCCCCGTGTGTTCAGAGACAAAAACACAGATCCAGGCCATTCTTGTACCCCCGTGTGTTCAGAGACAAAAACAGTGCCGAGTGTGGCCTGTGCTGATGTGAAGTGTCCATGCCAAGCTGTGCCCAGAGCGCTGGGGCTGCCTCGCAGGACGGGGACCCTCCCCGGCCAGCTAAGCCACCCCTGTCTGTCTGTGTACCGGGCAGCAGCACGATGTGGGGCGCTCCTACCCGCCGCATCCTGCTGTTGGAGAGCAGGTCCGCGATCCCCCGGGCAGCATCGTTCTTCTCCGCCACGCACAGCACCTTGCGGATCCTCTGCAGCGCCAAGTCCTCCGCGGCCCGCGAGAAGAAGCGCCAGGGCTGGGGCAGCATCCTGCCCCTGGTCAAGAGCCGCACGCAGAGGGGCATCACAGGAGGTCGGGGCAGCCCCCGCGGGGACAGGGCATGCTGCTGCTCCGCGTCCCGCGGCCGGATCCTGCCGGCAGGGACAGATCGCCGCCATCACCGCTCGGCCCTCAGGGCCCTCAGGGCCCTCAGGGTCCTCAGGGCCCTCAGCGCCGCACGGGGCTGGAGAGGCGTCACCCCCTCCACACACGGCTGCCGGGGNGGCGGCGGCTCCGGCCATGGCGGCGGCGTGAGGGGGACACGGGGCTGCGGCGGGGCCGGGCCGGGGCTGCGCCGGTGCCTCCCGCGGGGCCCGGCGGTGGCGGGGGGACCGGGGGCGCGTCGCTGCTCCATGTCGGTCCCGTCCCGCGGGAAATATGATCAGCGCCCCTGACGTGGTGGCCTTCACCAGGGAGGAGGAGCTGGAGGATGATCTGTACCGCGAGCCGCCCCTGCCCGAGGAGTACTCGGTGCCGCTGTTCCCCTTCGCCGGCCAGGGCGCCAACCCCTGGGCCAAGGTCGCCGGCTCCAAGTTCACCCGGGACTTCATCCTCATCTCCGAGTTCTCGGAGCAAGTGGGGCCGCAGCCCCTCCTGACCATCCCCGATGACGCCAAAGTGTCGGGCACCTTCGATCTCAATTATTTCTCCCTGCGGATCATGTCTGTGGATTACCAGGCATCCTTCGTGGGGCACCCTCCCGGCTCTGCCTACCCAAAGCTGAACTTTGTGGAGGATTCCAAGGTGGTGCTGGGAGACTCCAAGGAAGGGGCCTTTGCCTACGTGCACCACTTGACCCTGTACGACCTGGAGGCCAGGGGCTTCGTGAGGCCCTTCTGCATGGCCTATATTTCTGCTGACGAGCACAAAATCATGCAGCAGTTTCAGGAACTCTCCACCGAGTTCTCCAAAGCCTCCGAATGCCTGAAGACGGGGAACAGGAAAGCTTTTGCCAACGAGCTGGAGAAGAAACTGAAAGATCTCGACTACACCAGGACCGTCCTGCACAACGAGACCGAGCAACAGAAGAAAGCCAACGACAAGGGCTATTACACCACCCAGGCCATTGAGAAAGCCAACGAGCTGGCCAGCGTGGAGAAGTCAATCATCGAGCACCAAGACCTGCTGAGGCAGATCCGCTCGTATCCCTACAGGAGGCTGAGGGACGCTGAATTCCACCCCTACGAGCCGGAGTGTGCCCTGCACCGGGCTGAGGTGGGCGGCCCTCCGGAGCCGCCTGCCTCCGACCCCGCTGAGCCTGGTGAAACTCACCTTTACACCCACGTGCCGTCCTACACCCCCAAGCTCATCAAAGCCAAGTCTGCCAAGTGCTTTGACAAGAAGCTGAAGACACTGGAGGAACTCTGTGATGTTTATTTTTTCACCCAGACCCTTGACCAGTTGCACCATATTGAGAGGACTTTTCGAGGTGATGTGTGTTACCTCCTGACTGAGCAGATCAGCCGGGCTCTCTTAAAGCAGCAGAGTGTCACCAACTTCCTCTTTGAGGATGTGTCTTTCCTGGATGAAAAACCTCCTGAAAAGCAGTACAGAAGCTGCCAGGGGCTCGGCCAAGATGCCATAGATGAAAAGTGTTCGGAAGAGTCCCTTGCTCCTAAAGTGGTCATCAGCCTGGGCTCCTACAAGTCCAGCGTGGAGTGTGTGCCCATCAAGATGGAGCAGGAGATGGAGGACTCTGGAGAGCCCAAAATGTCCGAGTCCGTGATGTCCGAGCACCAGGAGACCCTGGACTATCTGGATGCAGATCTCAAAGGCAGCATCAGCAGCGGGGAGAGCATCGAGGTGCTGGGAACGGAGAAGTCGGGGTCTGTGCTGACGAAGTCGGAGAGCCAGGCCAGCCTGCCCGTCATTCCCAGCCCCCAGGCGGGCCGCAGCAAGGTGGGCAGCCGGCGCACGGTCAGCGAGGACAGCATCGAGGTGCTCAGCACGTGTCCCTCCGAGTCCCTCATCCCGGAGGACTTCAAGGCGAGCTACCCAAGTGCCATTAACGAGGAGCCCTACGTGGATGATGATGAGGGAGGCCTTCGCTTCACCCCCAGACTGACCCCGGGCATCGCCGATGGGCAGGACGACATCTCGAAGCAGGAAAGCTTGGTGCAGGTGGATGCTGCCTGTTGTATCGGGAAGGAGAGTCCCAGCTTCCTGGAGCCGCTGCCCGAGCTGGGGCAGAAGGCGTGCGAGGAGGACGGCGTGGTGCGGATCCCCCCGCAGCCGTACCGGGCGGCCGAGCAGGGGCTGCGCGGGAGCTTCCCCTCCCACGACGGCCTCTCGGGGGGGCTCCTGCCCTACGAGCTCGACTCGCGCTACCTGGCGGGCAGCAGGGAGGTCAGTAAGAGCAGCCTGGATGAGTGCTCGGACTCCATGAGCTACATCAGCAGCGCCGCCTCCACGTGCTCCGACAGGACCCCCTCTCCCGCCCACCCGGCCTGCGCGGCCGGGGAGCGGCACAGGAAGAGGGCCGGGCAGAACGCGCTGCGCTTCATCCGCCAGTACCCCTTTGCCCACCCCGCCATCTACTCCCTGCTCAGCGGGAGGACCCTGGTCGTGCTGGGGGAGGACGAGGCCATGGTCAAGAAGCTCGTGACGGCGCTCTCCATCTTCGTGCCCAACTGCGGCGTGTACGCCAAGCCCGTGAAGCACTGGGTCACTTCCCCTCTGCACCTGGTGGATTTCCAGAAGTGGAAGTTGATTGGACTCCAGAGGTAAATCCATGGATCTGTTTGCTTTAATAGGGTCGAGGTGTGTGGTAAGAACTTCATCTCAGAGGGGAATGGGTGTGCAGGGGAGGTCTCTTAATTACCAACACAGCTGCCACGAATTTCTGCTGGTGGGATTTATTTTGGAAGAGGGGTAGATTTGCCTCTCTGTGTCCAGCCTTACTGGAGAGTTATTGTTCAAAACATCTGCTGGGCACTTGCTGCCTGCCTCAGGTGAGTTACTTGGCCAGGAAGTTTCCTTCTGGTTTAGGTCTTTGCCTGTTAAAGCAGAGAACAAACATCTGAGTCCTGCTGGGTTCCTGGATGATCTGATACAAGTGTTCCTGGAGACCCTTGTGTGCTCTGCTTTGCCATCTCCTACTGGAACCCTTCTCACATTTCTGGCTAGAATTTTGGGGTTTAAATGGTGCTGTGCTGGGGGAAGGGTTTTTCCTTGTAGAGCCTGTTGAAGAGGTGATGAGATCTGTAGGTCAGAATTGGAGTGCAGCACCTCGGGCCATACTGGTGAGGAAAAAAAGCTGTGCAGGAGCAGTGCTTGGATTGAAGGAAACCTCTGCTTAGGGTGAGGACTGTCACAAGAACAAGTGCCCCTTCCCAACACTCAGTCCTGAACTGTGGCTTCACAGCTCATATTAACAAAGAGTGTTTGCTCAGCTCAAGGGCCCTGCCCTTGTTGATGCTATGAAAAGGAATTTTTTGTGTGTGTTCCAGGATGTGTTCTGTGCTTTGGGTGCAGGTATGGCAGGGAATGGCCACTGCGGTCACCAGTGTGGAAAACATGAGTCACAGTGGCAGCCCAGTGCTCAGAGCCGGGCTGGAATGGCTCCTGCAGGAGTGTTTGTAAACAGCAGGAGAATTAAAACACAGAAACCTGCTTTCTGAGCTGCAGAGTATTGTATTGCTGGGGGATGTGGATGGCGAAATTATCCAAAACTGTGAGTTTGCTCTCATTTCTATGCTTGTGAGGCAGGATGACAGCTCTGCCAACAGCTGCTCCCAAGCTCTCTGTCTGTCAGTGAGGTTTTTAAAAGCCCCAAGTGTTTACTCGTTCCTCAGTGTTTGTGGTTAGATGCAATTTTTATAAACAGAAATCTTTATTTAAGAACTGCCTGTAACATGTGTCAGTCATTTCAGCTCTCCTCCGTGGAATGTTAATTAAGTGTTCAGTTTAATGTGGGTGCTTTCCACAAACCATTTGTATGAGGGCTCTGGGAAGGAACTCGGAGGCTAAACTATTTATTCCAGTAAGGATCCTGTGTCTCCTAAGGCCAGGTGCTGCCTGGGCACAGAGGCAGCCCCTACACCAGTTGGAGCTCCCAGTTTGAGGCTGGGAGCCGTATCTGAGCCCAGCAGCTGTCACCACAAAGAATGGAGGAGCTGAAGGCTTTGCGTGGGCTCATAATTTGCATTTAAGTAACATTAGGTTAAGCTTGCTGGGTAAATGTATCACTGTGAGCGTGCTGTGGATTTGCACCTGAGTGACAAATAGCCAGGCTCAGCCAGGGAATGTTGTGGGTTAAGGATGGTTCTCTCTTTTAGGAAATTCAGAAGGTTCTGCTCCACTTGGGGCTTTGAGCTCTGTCCCAAAGCAATTTGGGGGGAACGTGCAGCTCTTGGAAAGGGGGGACTGCTTTGGGTTTCTGAGTCACATCGAGAAGCTTCCTGCTGCTGCAAGACGTGTCTGTTCACCAGAGATGTCCTTTTCACCTCCTCTCCATGTCACTGAGCGAGGAAACTGACCTGAAGTGTGGTGGTTTATGCACAGCACAGATCAGGACACATGGGGATCCAGGGAATCGAGGTTTCTTTGGGATCTGACAGGCTGCAGAGCCTTTTTGTCCCCTCTCTCCCGTGCTAGGCTGGTGCAGAGCTCTTGCACCAGCTCATCAACTACAGGGAAGGTGCACACAGGGCACGGACACGCCCTGCTGCTTAGCCCTGGCTCCCCTGCAGCCCTGACCTCTCTCTTGCTGTTGCAGGGCAGTGTCCCCTGCCGGGGTGAACGTGCTGCACGCCCTGAGCCGCTACAGCCGCTACCTGAGCATCCTGGACGCCGACAGCAAGACCCTGCGCTGCCCCCTGTACAAGGGCACCGTGGTGGCCCGGCTGGCCGACCACCGCACGCAGATCAAGCGCGGCAGCACCTACTACATGCACGTCCAAAGCATCCTCACCCAGCTGTGTTCTAAAGCCTTCCTCTTCACCTTCTGCCATCATTTGCACCTTCCCATCAGCGAAAGGGAACCGGAGGAATCCGTTGTGAATCGCAGGATTAACTTCCTAAAGCTTCAACTGGGCCTTGCCAATGAAGATATCAAAATCGTGCAGTACTTGGCTGAGCTGCTGAAGCTGCACTACATTCAGGAACCGGGGCAGGGGGGGAACCCCCTGCTCAGATTTGACTATGTTCCCAGCTTTTTGTACAAAATCTAGCCTTGCACAGGCCGTGTGCCCGCGTGCTCGGAGTCTGACAGAGCCCATCTGTGCTTGACATTGCCGCTGTCTGCAGTAGCTCTCACACACGGGGAAGGGGCCGAGGCGTTCGTGTCTCTGCTCCGCAGAAATGTGGGATTTCTGGGCGTTCCCTGTAGCCAAAAGCGTAGATGTTCCATCACATAAACCATCTGTAAATGTTAGAAGGGGCACTGTTAAAGTGGATCATGGCAGCATCCCCAGGGGGTTATGGCATAGAGGGGGGTGGGCTGTCTCGGGGATCAATACTGACTAGTGTGCAGCCCCCCAAACACCACAGTGCCCTGCACACTTCTGCCAGAACCCTGAGCACTGTCAGTCCCTTCTGTGGAGCCAGGGCTGTGACCAGAGGTGTGAAGGCCATGTGAAGTTTTGTATCTGCTGATGTGTCTGTCATGTGAGTGTAGCTCAGAGCCCCCTGGCAGGGTGGCAGCTCGCAGGCCAATGCGCAGCCACAGTGGATGGTGTCTCTTCCTGCACTTTTGGAGTTTCTTGGCACTTCCCAGCACAGGTTGTCCCTGGGTGAGTGGGAGCACAGCGGAGGCACACATGCTTCTCTCCAGAAGGGGTTCCCAGTTTCCCCCAGCGTTGTTAAAATCAGGAAGGTGGAAGCGCTCCTGATGCTGGTGAGCCCCGAGGCGCCGGCCGCTGTGAATGTCGAGCACTGTGCCTTGTTCATTTGTCAGGTCCGATTTGCTGGGCGGCCTCCGAGCAGGCTGGAGGGAGACTGGGAATCCTCAAAGCCTGTGAAGTCAGGGGTGGCTTTTTAAAGACAGGAGGGAACTGAAGGAGGGTGAGGGCCCTCGTTTTTAGGTGCTTTTTGTGCTGGGGAAACGATGCGATTCAGCCGGAGCCACGCTGTGAGACAGCAGGCTGTTACCACAGGCTGGTGAGGTACAAGTGCTCAGGAGAGATCAGGGATGAATGTACTGGATTCTATGTTGTATCCATAATAGTTTATTTTATTTTTTTCATTGGGGAGTTGGCATTTGTGCTTAGTGGTAAAACAGGGTTGGTGTCACTGCTGCTCCTGGCTGAGCCGTTGTCGCATCTCGACTACCTCTCCCAGGGCTCCTGGGTGGCTCTGGATGGGGCACAACTGCTGCTCTCTGAGCCTGGGTACTGACAACCTTTCCTTTCAAAGCTTCTGTGCCATAAAGGATGTGCCACCAACGTGGTGACACTCCCAGATCGTTCCTGTCAATGCCGAAAGCTTTGTGCCCAGGCTCAGCAGCACTTCCCTCTGGAGTCTCACAGGTGATACTGGGCCCAGGCTGCTCTGCCCAGTGCCATGTGGAGCTCCTGAGGTACTTCTGAGTAAGAAAAGTCTTGCTGGAAAAGATAATCTTGGTTTTAATTCTTTTTAATGCTGATTATGGAATGAGAACAGCTGGGATGGTACAAGAGCTCATCTGTTCTTTGGTTTGTTGTTTTGGTTTTTTTAACTTCAGTTTATGGTGATAATGTGAGGCAGCTTTGGAGATGAATGTGACCTTCCTTCTGAGCCTGGGAAGTTTCTGTGTACAGCCTGAGGTTCCCCAGCATGGCTTAGACCCCACTGAGACTTGCTGTGAGACCTGTACTGCTCCAAAGCCATGTCCTGGAGGCAGAGGGGCTCCTTGGGGAGGCTGTCATTTTGCACCAGCATCAGTGCCTCAGGATTGTGCCACCTCCTCCTCTACCCTGCAAAGGGCTCTCTGGTGTATTAACCAACAGGGCAGAAAGGCTGTTTTTAAGGTTATTGCTGTTTGTGGTGGCTCAGCCAAGCCAGTTGGCCTCGTGGTACTCTCCAGAGGGATTTCCTGTGTCAGGAGTTGCTTGTGGTGGTGTTTTGAGGTCGTGGTTGGAAGCAGCGTGGTGTGGCCTTTGCTGAAGGTGGGCAGGGGCTCTCTGGGGCTGCTCACCTTTACAGCATGTTTAAAGCCTTTTCCTGTCCTCCCTGTGCCCTCCTGTCTCATGTGAACTGAGTCTGCTGGTGAAAGGCCTCTGTGTCCATCAAATTGGCTGCTTCCTGAAGTGACTCAAGGTGCCCCCTGGTTGATTCATGCACACCCAAACTTCCACACTAAAGCTGAGGTAAGATTCCCTGGGGGAAAAGGCATCTCAGTGAATGAGTAATGCAGGTGACACCAGGCAGATGAAAGCTTCCAGCCTCCTGCTCTGGAGCAGTGCTCAGAACAGGAGCTTGTTTCCTGCTGAAACACAACCTAGTGCTGTTTGGGTTTAAGGACGGAGGGAGGGAGGGACAGACTTTGTTCCTGCTGACTCACTCACATCTTCCTCTAGTGTGGAGTGGGAGAGATGATTATTGGTGGCTCATCTTAGTTACAGTGGTCTCGACCTGTGATGTTCAGCTGTGCTCATAAATTGATAACTCACTTCTTGCTCCCTCTGTCCAACCTGTAGTAGCTGATATTCAAGGTTTTGAGCAATACTTGCACTACCACCTGTCTAACCTGCTTCACCTCTCCGCCACAGAGCAGCTCTGACTGGGGAGGATGCCCCGGGGGCTTGGCTGGAGCATCACCCGATTCCCAGCGGGAGCTCTGGGATTATCTGCAACTGGGAGCTGTTGAGAAACACACCCTGGAGTGCTTGTCCTCCTCTCAGCAGTGTAACCTCTGAACTTGGACTGGAAAACGGGGAGTTAACGCTGGGCTGTGGCACCTCAGTGCATTCAGAGCCCAACCTGCTCTCTCTGCCTGTGGTGGCAAAACTGGGGGAATTCCGAGCACAGGTGGTCTTGGGAGCTGAATTCCTCTTTCCTCTGTAATTTCTCTGTCTCTGTTCTTCTGCTCCTGTACAGTACAGATCCTTGTATTGGCACTTTAGGACCTTCCCCCATCTCTGGTGTGGGACCTCTCCAGGTTCTGATATTCACAGCCTAACAACAAGCCACGACCTTTGCACTGATAGCTCCCGCCACGAGTTCTGGCACGTGTGTCGTCATCTTGCCTGAGCCATCCTTCCACGAGGAGCAGGGCGGGCTCCTGGCAGTGGCAGTGCCATCCTCAGCAGCCTTTCAGCTGCCAGAGCCAGCGGTGCCCTGCATGGCCGTCCCCTGCTTCCGTGGGTGCTGCCAGCCCAGCATGTCCCCGCTCCCGCACGGCCACGCTGGCTCCCTCCTCGCTGCCAGGGGGAGGAGGTGTTCGACCTCACCAAGAATTCATCAGAGCAGAAGCCCCCCCTGGCCAGGAGGGAGGGCTCCCGTTTCCCACTCCTGCTTTTCCCAGCTGCCAGTCCCTGCTCTGCTCTCCACTAAGCTGCTGCTTGGAGCTCCCACCCCAGGAGGGTCAGCCATAGCTGTAGGTGATCTTACCCTACACAGGTTTCATTTCTCAGAGAACAGTGCTCAGATTTCCTTTCATCTGATAGCAATCACTTCTGAGCAGCTCCACAGCTGCCTTGCCTTGGCAGGGAGGAGCTGCCTATACTCTAGCAATATTCACTGTGGTGGGAGGGTGGGAGAGGCACTCCAGGGGTGGGAGCTGATGGCTCTGTGTCCCCAGGCCAGTTCTTTGGGTTTTATTGACCGTGAGGGTCCTGAGCCCCCTGGCCTGATGGTGAGGACAGCCCACACTGCAGATTCCAGGAGCTGGGCAGGACCCGGAGCTTGTAGCAGCACAGTGAGAAGGCTCCTGTAACAGGGTGTGATGGGAATTCAGGGAGCTGCCCAGGCTGCAGAACAGCTGCCCCAGAGCACAATGCCAGAGCACCAAAGTGCACCCCGATGTTGGAGGGGCCACCCCCCCCACTGCTCCCCGAGACGGAGTGAACTGGAAGGCAGAAGCAGGGTACCCGGTCCTGCCGGCAGCACAGCTGCCAGCACGGGGATGGGGCTGGGCTCAGAGCTGCCTCTGAGGGCTGCCAGGAGGCTGTGATGAATTCTCATCTTATTTTGAAGCACTGTATCCTATTCCTGCATGTTGAGTTCCGTGTGTGTGCCTGTGCCGAATGCTTGCGTCAGTAGTTAGGGCGAGTGTGACCGGGAGAAATCCAAGAAGCATGTCTTAGTGTCGTGCTGTAAGTGTTACTGCACAAGAGTTTAACAGATGTTAACACCAAATGACTAGTCTGAGAAATGTACTTTTAAAAAAAAATATTTATTTGGGTTCAGATATTTTTGAAATACAAAAAACCGAAAAAAAAATTGGTCGTATTTTTTAAAGCTTATAATTCTTGTCATACATTGTGGTTAAATTCTTAATTTTATCGTGCTTATTAAAAAATGGTTCAACCTAAGCTTTGTGCCAAGGGGTCTGAGAAAATACTGGAGGATCTGGTTAGGATGGAATGGTGATCCCAGGAGGATGTTCAGGACAAGGCTTGGCCTTGTCATAGTCTGTGGAGGTGGCAAGGCACATAGGATGAGGGGGAATCCTTGAGGCTGAAACCAGGGGCACTTTTAGTGGCTGTGAGGTTTCCTGTGCAGCTGGAGCTGCTGTCCCTCATGCTGCCATGGGCAGGGTGTCCAGAGAATGTGGACAGACCAGCCTAAATCTCATCTGCTGCTCCACAGCCAGCAGGATGGCACCTGGCCATGGGGTGAGGGTGACCTGGTGCTCAGTCCCACTGGTGACAGTGGTGAAGGGCTGGTGCTCCCATGAGGGGGAGTCCCTGTACCCCGCATGGGAAGGGAAAGGAGAGTAAGAGCCAAAGGAGGAGCTGCTGCTGCACTTCCAGCAGGGAAATGCTGGGAGAAGGCACTGGGGTGTTGGTCTGAGGCTGGGGATTGTGCCATGATCCCGGGTACTCCCGTGGCTCCGGGAGCAGGCGTGGCTGTGTCTCCTTACAGGACAGGCAGCCCCGGGAGCGGGAACGTGGCTGCGAAGGCTTCTACTTCTTCCTTCAGTGCCTTCAGCTCCTCACGGTATTTTGGGTCCTCCAGTTTCTCCTTGAATTCCTTCAGTGTGGCCTTGGGGTTCATGTCCTTCTGCACACGCAGAGCCAGCTCGATCCCTGCCAGGATGGGAGAGGTCTTGGTCAGCCCTCGCAGCTGCTGCAGGGCTCTCCCAGCCCTGCTCCCTCCCTCCTTCCCACCTGAGGGACTTGCCCTTGGAAACAAGTTGGAACTCCCGAGGACAACTGGGAGCAAACTGCGAGAGGAAGAGGCTGCCTGTGCCCAGCCCCGCACGGCCCCGCTCACCTCTGTGGATGTACTGGGCCACCGTGCGGAAATCGTCCTGCCGGAAGCCGCGGGAGGTGAGAGCCGGTGTCCCGAACCGGAGGCCGCTGGGGCGCAGGGCGCTGACATCACCTGCACCACAACAAGGCACCTGTGAGCACACCTGGCACCAAAACCACCCCTGTGGGATTGTGGCCTGGCTCCCAGAGGGGACCAGGAGCCAGGAGCGGCAGAGCTTGTGGGACCCCTCACCAGGGCACGTGTTCTTGTTGCAGGCGATGGAGCAGAGCTCCAGCACCCGCTCGGCCCGGCCACCGTCGGTGCCTCTGCTGCGCAGGTCCATGAGGATCAGGTGGTTGTCAGAGCCCCCTGCAAAGAGAGCAGTTTGGTGGGGACGTGGGACTGGGGAAATGCTGCTCCCACAGGAAACGTCAGCAAAAAAAAGACTTGAGATTTAACCACAGTCTGCCTCTGGTTTGGGGGAATTGGGTACAGAACAGGTTTGTAGATGTGCTGAGGAACTGCACCAACAGAGCCCTGCCTGTGGTGTCCATGAAGTGCTGCCCTTATGGCCTGGCTCAAGCCCCAGGGTCAGCCCCATCCCATTGCTAAGGCAGGTCCTCCCTCACCTGTGACAATGTTGTAGCCCATCTCCATCAGTGCTGTTGAGAGTGCCTTGCAGTTGGCCACTACTTGCTGCTGGTAAGCCCTGAACTCGGGCGTCATGGCCTGATGCAGCGCCACGGCGATCCCTGCAGAGGGGGGCAAGGTCAGTTTGGGGGTCTCCCACCATGGCACTGCCAGCAGAAAGCCATCCTGGAGCTGGACAAACTAATGGATTGATCCTTCCTTTCCCCTAACCAGGCTGGCAGCATCACCAGGAGCCAAAACACAGGATAGGACAGGCTTGGTCATTCCAGTCAGCTGCCTTCTGCCACGGTGTCCCCAGGCTGTGAGCCCTGTAGGGCAGCTGGAGCCTCCCATGCTGCTGCTGGGTCAGAGCCCTGCCAGGACACCTTTTTCAGCTCCCTCTGCCATGCTGGAGCTGGCAGCCAGCCTGACTGGGTACCTGCAATGGCGTGGTTGTGTGGGCCTCCCTGCAGCCCTGGGAACACCGCCTGGTTGATGAGGCTCTCCAGGTTGTAGAGGATCTCCTTGCCTGTCTTGGGGTCCACGCTGCGAGTGCCTGTGAGAGGGAGGACACGGTCACGAGGCAGCATGGCTGCCCTTCTCCCATCAGCTGCTTTCACTCCCTGGCCGCTCAGAGCAGGGACTGTGGTTGTTCTTTCCAAAGCTGAGCCAGGCTTAGCCCAGGGAAGTTCCACAGATGCTCCCGGGATCTTTCTGCCCTCCCTCCTTCCCAGTCAGAGCAGGAAGGAGCGCTGACTTGCAGAGTTTCTCCAGCACCCCAGGCGGGTCGGGCACCTTTGCGGTAGAAGATCATGCCAGCCCTGCAGCCCCGCAGAGTCTTGTGGGTGGTGGTGGAGACGATGTCGCAGTGGTCGAAGGGCGAGGGCACCACGCCGGCGGCCACCAGCCCGCTGATGTGGGCCATGTCGGCCATGAGGAAGGCGCCGTTGCCATCGGCGATCTGCCGCATGCGCGCGTAGTCCAGGTTCCGCGAGTAGCAGCTGACGCCTGCGGGGACAGGCCGTGAGGAGGGGCAGGAGCGGGCGTGCAGGGCCCCGGCACAGCTCCAGCACCAGGCTTGCAGCTGGGACAGTACACACACTCCCTCCAGGGTGGCTGTGTCGGAGGTTTCCTCCTGGCACCGCAGCAGCCAAGGGCTTATGTGGGTGCTGCTGATTTTAGGGAGCCGCCCCCACGCAGGCTGTGCCAGCAGGGAGGTCGGCACAGTGTGATCCTCACCTGCTATGATCAGCTTGGGGTGGAAGAGCCGGGCGTTCTCCTCCAGCTGGTCATAGTCGATGTAACCAGTCTTGGGGTTGACCTGGGAGAGGAAGAGGAGGGTTCAGCCACCTCGCTGTGGTGAAGCTCAGCTGCAGTGCTGTCCTGCAGGAGGAGCAGCCTGATAATGATACTTTTAACTTTAGGAGGCACCAACACTTATGATAACTGCGTCCTGGCTCTGGCTGGAGCAGCTCTCTGTACCTTATAGGGCATGGACTCGAAGAAGACAGAGGTGGCAGAGATCTTCTTCTTCTCTGTCATGAACCCGTGGGTGAGGTGGCCGCCATCGGGCAGGTCCAGCCCCATGATCCTGCCATGGGGCTCCACCAGGGCCGTGTACACCGCAAAGTTTGCAGGTGACCCTGCAGCGAGAGCACACTGAGCTGGTTATGAATGCTGGGGCACACAGAGGCCTGGGCAACTGTCCTGGCTCTCCTGAGCACCCCATTACCTGAGTAGGGCTGGACATTGACTCCCCACTTCTGGGGGTCGAGCCGATAGGCCTGCAGGGCTCGCTTCTGGCACAGCCTTTCCAGCTCGTCCACAAACTCTGTCCCACCGTAGTACCTGCAGTAAAGGACAGGGCAGGGGGTAAAACCAAACTCATTGCTCAGAGCAGTCCCTGTGACCAAGCTGAGGAGAAACTGGGGGAATGCCCTGTTTGTGCAGCCACAGCAGATGTGACCCTGCTGAGAGTGTCCCACATGTGGCCAAGGACAGAGGCCGAGAAGGTTGGATCCTGTCCCGGCTGCCAGCATAAGGACACCTCTTCCTTCCCAGAGGTGAGGCCTGGCAGGATGGGGGCTTCCTCTCCCACCCTGTGAGGGTTTGGGTTGGTGGGACTCTGCCCCAGCCCCATACCTCTGTCCTGGGTAACCCTCGGAGTATTTGTTGTTCATGCAGGATCCCAGGGCCTCCAGGACCGCTCGGCTTGCAAAGTTCTCCGATGCAATTAACTCCAGCCCCAGCCTCTGCCGCTGCTTCTCCTTCTTGATGATGCTGTGCACCTTTGGGAGAGGAGGGAAACAGCTTCATCCATGCTGGCTCTGCACGGAGATGTGGATGCTCCACCACAGAGGATGTACCCTCGGAGGGGATGGGGCTTGGACAGGGCCTGGAAGGATGCTGGAGAAGGGAGGTAAGATCCCTTCTTGGTACAGCTGATCCCAGCCAGTCACAGAGAGGGCAGAGGATGGATGGGTTCCAGCAGCTCAGCCTTGGCCCCTGCCATGTCCCTGGCTGGGGGATGAATGAGCAGCTGGGCAGGAGCCAGGAAGGGGCTCTCACCTCTGGGTC
The DNA here is from genome assembly GCA_013398075.1 of Notiomystis cincta. Lineage (NCBI taxonomy): Eukaryota > Metazoa > Chordata > Aves > Passeriformes > Notiomystidae > Notiomystis > Notiomystis cincta. The sequence continues at coordinate 30,504 of VZRX01006423.1, forward strand.
ATTGGTCTCCAGCGGCTCAATCACCATCTTGTTATGGGAGGCCCAGAGCTCGGCGCTGGGGAGACCCTGTGTTGAGTTTGCCATGGTGCTGCTGCTGGCTCCGAGTCACCTGCCAGGGGAGAGGGGAGTCTGTGGGATGGCAGCAGGGCTGGTGCCTCCTCATCTCCCTCTGCTGCCATCCCACATATTCACAGAGAACACAAAGGGACCAGCCATGGGCTGTTGGGTGAGGGAAACACAACTGTCAGGCTTCCCGTGCTGATTTAAGATCAGTTTGTTAATTACAGTGCTTTAATAATGTCTGATACTCTCCCATCACCACCCCTCCCTAGCTCAGCAGTGCCTGATGTTTAATTTCAAGGGCAGTGAAGTGCCCATACCCACAGATCTCAATTTCAACACACGTTGTGAAGGCCAGCATGCTTAAACCTCTTGGCTGCTTTCCCTTGGGCAAAACCCCAGCAGGTCAGAGTCCCACCCCAAACCCTGACTGAAGCATCTCGTGGAGCTGAGAGGCCCCGAGAGGCAGCAGCTCTGCTTTTGCTTGGTTCATGAGATGTGTGATGCCCAGGCCTGGCAGGAGCCCTCCGGCCCAGTCAATGCCACTGCTGCTCGTGGGGAAGGAGTAACAGCCCAACTGCTGCCTGGGCAGGAAACAATGCATCTTTTTACTCATTAACCCCGCAAGGACGGCTGAAGGGCCGTGAGCAGGTTATTAAGCAATCCCACAGGGTTTCCTTGTGCCAGGCTGCCGAAGTCCATTCGTGCCGCCCTCGCTGCGCAGGGATGCTCGGCCATGCTCTGGCCCAAGCCCAGGCCTCACTGGCAGGGTGGGAATCCTCTCTGCCAGAGAGGCTGGGCTGGGCAAAGAGCTGCGAGGGGAAGTGCTCTGCTCTGAGCAGGATGCTTGGGTCCTGCAAGTTCCCCCAGCACAGGCTGCAGCAGCACTCGCGCTCACTGCTTCTGGCTCGGGGGGGACAGAGCTCCCATTGCCAGTCAGGGTGAGAGCCCCCGCCATGTCCCCTCCGATGCTGGACACCAGTCCAGCCCTGCCAGCTCACCTGGCGAACCTCGTCCCCGAAGCTCTATCTCCACCTAGTTCTGCACCCCTGTCTCCCGACTCCATCACCTCCCGCATCCCCGGAGGCTCCCGCTGTTACCCGCAGCGGGAGGCCGTGCCCTCGCCCTGCTCTCCCCACGCCGCCGCCCCGATCGGGCCCCGCACGGTCCTTACCCGGTCCAGATTCCGCTGCCGCGCGGGAACCCGCGCGCTACCATAGCCCGGCCGGGCCCCGCCCCCCGCGNACAGCTCCAGCCCTGCCCGCCGTGCACCGCCAGCTGTTTCTCACCCAACTCTGCGGAGTTCCCAATGTCCCGTGACTCCCCCCATGAGCCAAAGGATGAGACTCTCCCACACCCTCCCACAGGGAGCACTTCCAGGCACCCCCAAAACTCCCCAGCCAAGACCATGTCCCCAGGATAGCCAGGCCATGGCACAGGTTGGGCACAGTGCCTCTGTTGTGGGGAGCAGGGCAGGCCCTGTCCCCTCTTGTGGCAGGACACCCCGGTGCCCAGAGGGATTTCCAGGGAAAGCTGCCAGGAGGATGAATGGCACAGGCAGGAGAGGGGCTGTGTTTTCTTCATTCTTCACGTCTGAGTTAGTGGGTGGGCTTGGCCAGCTGGCCCAAGGGAACCTCCATCCTCCAGGGCTTCAGGGGTTAAATCAACACACCACAAATTGAGGAAGAGGATTAGGGAATAAGTGATCCTACTAAATTCCTCATGATCCCATGCTATGGGAAAATGGGGCGAGGCCGTGTGAGTCACCCTGGAGAGGAGCAGCAGAAGGGGAGTCAGCCAGGAGCAGAGACCACCCAGTGTGGGCAGAACGGCCAAGGAGCACACGGTGAGTCCTGCTGGGACCTGCCAAGGCAAATGCCAGGATGAGCAGGAGAGATGAGGAGAAGGGTGGGCTCACCAGAGGGTAGTGGGTGGGTAAAGGGTTGGTAGTTACTCCTGGATACAGCACAGGTGTTGTTCTGCACCTCCCTGGAAGGGGCTTGCAGAAGAAATAGTCCTGTAATATCACTGTTACCAGTCTAGATAGTTTTCCTGTCATAATTTGTTACTGTCATCCAAAGAGGACTTGTCACAGTGGGGGGATCTGGCTTTCCATGGTTTTGCAGCTGTGGGTCATTGGATAAAGGTGTTTTTGACAGCAAAACTGAGGTTAGGTTCTCTGGTTGAGGTGATTTCTGCAAGGTGCAGCTGCACATATTGTAGAGAAGGACTTTATATTAATTATGAATTCATTTAGCTAATCTGGCTTTTCCTACACATTTTGTGCACAGTTGCTCACAAAGTTTCCCCCCCTCTTGAGCCGTAGGAGACACAGATAACAGTGCTGTTGTTATTCCAGGTCTTGCTGGTGATGGACAGCACCTCTTCCCCTTTCCCCTTCTCCGCCAGCTGCCCCACGGAGCAGCCTGAGAACACCACTGACCATGACTACTCCGGCCTCCAGAAGACCATGCACATCCTCTCCATGGTGGTGTACGGCATCTCCTGTTTGCTGGGGGTGACAGGCAACGGCCTCGTCATTTGGATCGCAGGCTTCAAGATGAAGAAGACCGTGAATTCCATCTGGTTCCTCAACCTGGCCGTAGCTGACTTCATCTTTACCTTTTTCCTGCCCCTCAGCATCGCCTACACCGCCCTGGGCTTCCACTGGCCGTTNCCGCGACCAATCAGCGCCGCGCTCCGCCCCGGGACCGGCGGCGGGGAATCCGCCCGGGAAGCGCCTGGGCCAATCAG
>VZRX01006423.1:42576-92868 GCA_013398075.1 Notiomystis cincta
ACATTAGGAAGAATTTCTTCACAGAAAGGGAGATTAGACATTGGGATGGGGTGCCCAGGGAGGTGGTGGAGTCACCATCCCTGGAGGTGATCAAAGAGGCATCCGCATCGGGCGGTGGGTGATGCGGCTTCTGCTGGCTTGACGGTCGGACTGGATGATCCTGAATGTCTCTCCCAACTCTGATGATTCGAAAATTCTACGATTGCGACTCCAAGTCCCGGTTCCCCCGAGCTCGGCGGGGTAGGGGGGAAAATGGCGCCGGGTCCCCTCAGCGCGGCAGAGGGGGGGGCAATGGGGGNGTTCAGCCGGCTGTGTGAGGGCAGGACATCCCCCTTCCCCACACGGGGTTCCGACGCCTGAGGAATGGGCTATGTCGCCCTCCCCTCAGGGATGGAGACCCTCTCCTGGGCGGCCCCTTTTCAGGGCTCCCCGCAACCCTCACAGGTGAGGGGCAGCGGCGTGGGGCTGCGGCGTGCCCGGGCCGCTCTCGGGGAGGAGGGATGGGTTCCACAGGGACCACAGGGCCTGTGGAACCCACCTGGAGCATCTGAAGGACTGGTAGGGAGGTGTGGGCTGGAAGGGTCTCTTAGCCCAGGGGGATCGGTGAGTGTGGAGGGACGGGAAAATTCCTTGTGGGGAGATTGGTGAGAGGGTGCAGATTCCCTCCATCCCATGGGGTCCATTCCTTAGCACCATCGTTATCCCATCCAGTTATTACTGCCTCTGTTGGTTTCTCTGTGGACATGCTCAGTTCATGGAGGCATAAAGCCATGTGTGCCCAGTAATTGTTGTGCTCATCATGATGTGTCTGTGTAATTGTGTGCAGCCCAAAAGGAAGGGCAGGAGTTTGTGCTGCAGCCTGTTCTGTGGTGCTTGTGTTCAACCTCGGAAGGTTGGCCCCCCTCAAACCAGAGGGTTATGGTCCCGTGTACCCCTGTGAAGTCATGTCTTTGCACATCTAATAAAGTTTTGTGAGCTTGCTTTCATCCCAACACCTGTTTGAAGGTTGATATATCCGTATTACTCTTGAAATGCAACTTCCCTGCCCACACACACCATAGCCCACTTGTAGCTGCTGAAGTACATCCACAAGAAAGTCCTTGACCTGTAGTTATGTGAAGAGCAGTGTTCACTGTTCTTGGAAATACATCAGTGTCTTATTGTGGTGTAAAGTGCACCCTCAGCAATAGTTGGGAGCCAACAACTCATCTTTTCAGATCTCTTAAGGCTCCTCATTTCCCTAATCTAAGGAATGAAGAAGACACAATTGGATAAAAATATGCCTTCTGAACACTCTGTGAATGCTTTTAGTAACGTGGAAAGTTTCCTCCACGCTGTTCCCATCCAGGCACACAAGCAGGGTGCTCTCAGGTGCTGTTCTGAGACCTAAAAGCATTTCAGGTCTGTGCTCACTCCGGTGGAGCCGTCATGAATATTTGATGGGTGATGGCCATTAGTTGACAGCTGGGAGTTGCAGAGAGTGAGCAGCAGAACAGAGAAACACTAGCTAAGAAAGGGGCGTTTATTCAGGTATTTAGTTTGGGAGGGATCCAGGTCTGTCTTTGGGGATATGGAGTTTTAGTGCAGTGAAACATTCAGACGTTCTGGGGGCTGAAATTGTCGCTGTTTGTGCTCAGTCTCTGCTCAGTTTGGAGGTTCTGATGACAGGCAGGTTTTCATTCACGGCAGTTGAGCAGAGCTCAGCCTTGGCACCAACAGATTTGTTGTTAGGAAGTTCCTGACTTGACTTTGGCTCTTAAGGAGAGTGAATCGGATTCCTGTGACAAACTGGGTGAGACTGTCTGGTTGTAAAGGAGGTGTGAAGGAGTTTCATTACAGACCTAGCCAGCTGTTCTGTAAATACAAAGCTCTTGTTTTTCTTTTAGTTGCTATTTTGGAATACTTAATAGTTGATAGATCATCATCTTTTTCTAACCAGTTACATGTGACTATTAGATAATTCTGTTTCTCAGCAGGGAGATGTTTACTAGGAAAGAAGTTACCGATTTAGCTGTAACTTTTGTTTACTTTGGTTTAAATTATGCCACTCATATTTCCATACTGGAGCGGATAATGAATGATTGGATTATTTATGCAGCAGAAGTAAAGTGCAGCAGGATTTTGAGTTGAATGCTGCTTTGATCTATCCAGGGCAGCTGGTCAGTTGTGATTTTTTTTCCCTTTTATTTGACTAAAATTTTATAGGAGAAGTAATCATGAAAATGTGATTTACAAAGAATAATTAAAAAATGGAATCCCATCAAATCCTTGGCGAGATTAGTGGTTTGTGCCTTTATTTGAAATGAAATCCAGATGATACTGGTACCCTCCTGATATTTTTCTCCTGTTTTCACAGGAGAGATATTGCTTTCAAAGAATGACAACAGCTGCTTCAGCAAGTGGATTTGCTGTGCAAGAGGTCATTATTTACAGCTGCCAGCTTTATTGAATTCTTCCTTACATTTCATCCTTATTTGTAAGTTTATAAGTTACTGCAAAGTGATGAAAAGCTGTGGAAATAGACCCTTCTAGCCAGGACCCAGGAGCTCTTTTTAGCTCAGTTCTAGCCCTGCCTCTGTGATCTTGGAAAAGTCAATAAATGCTTCTCAGTTCTGGAAAATGAACTGGACAAGCTGATGGAAAAAAGTATCAGTGTTATTGGATGATAGCCTGAGGAAAACAGTTAAAAAGGAAAAAACCTGTTGGTGCTGGAAGGTTGTCTTGGGGAATCTTTGGAGAGCTGTAGGGAAGCTGTTAAAGTGGGGATAATAGATAGTGAGGATGCTGCAATATCCAGGGTTTTGGGAAACTACACTCTCTAAACAGAGAAAAGGGGTTTCTTGTTTTGGTTTTTTTTTTAACATGGATTTAAATTACCTTTGATCTCTTGCAGTCTTTTAGAATCGGCAAAACAACTTAGGGTTGATGTTTTGTGTGCCATCAACTGAAATTGGAGCCATCATGAATATCACCAAGGGTGGGCTGGTGCTGTTCTCAGCTAATTCCAATTCCTCATGCATGGAACTGTCCAAGAGGATTGCTGAGTAAGTAAAGTCTGCAGGGAATCTTTGGGTTATTCTGATGGGTCTTCTTTTAGTGGACATTTGATTTCCCTATTTAAGGAGATAAAAAGTGGGAAAACTACCATGGTTTGCAAGAATATGGAGTGTGCTCTGTTGAAGAGTGTACTTTAACAGGTCAGTAAGAAAGAGAGTAACTTGTGTTTGAATTGTTCCATGGCAGGTTGTGATTGGCTGCAGCATTTTATAGGAGACATGTGGGTTAATTAATGTTTGCATAGTGTTAAATCATCATGGCAGAAGTTTTCTAATTCCTCGTGGTGGGGTATTTTTAGGCAGCAGAGCTACTTCCCTCCTGCTCTCTGTATATTTTGAATGGGAATGTTTCTTTAGCTTAAATCCATGAATAGCTTCAGCAGAACTTTGAGGAGTTTAAGTAAATTTTTACTGTGCTAATTAGGATGCATAACATTACTGTGAATATTAGACAGGATGGATTGCTTCTAGAGGCTTATTTACCCAAAGTTAGGTGTGATAGGAGGAGAAAGGGGAGTGCAGAGGAACTCAGGTTACTTGTGGAAAGAATTTGGGCCTGGGTGCAGAGCACACTCTGGTCTCCTTTTTGTGGTGCTGGGGGTCTGTGCTAATACTGACATGGAATAAATACAGCAGAAATTCTTCTTCCATTATCCACAAAGTAGTGCTTGCTACTCTTTCCTCTTCACTCTGTATTGACTTTTTTCTACAGAGAAGAATGATTTAAAAGCAGGATTTTTAAGTGTTGTGCACATGTATGTTGCCATGTGTGTATATATATATATATATATATATATGGGGCAGGAAATAGATCAACATTTAGAAAATGTTACATGTTAGCATTTTTTTTCCTGCTGCTTGTTCTGAGCTTGACTTGAAAATAAGTTTAGCATAATCTGCAGTGCAGCTTTTGGAAATTGTAGGTGCTTTTTAAAGAGATGTTCACTGTAACTACTGGTTTTATGGTTTGGGATTTTCTTTCCTTGGTTTTCTGCCATGGGATGCAGCTTTTTCAGTATCTATTGCATTATATGGGATTTACATTTGTTTTGGCCTTGTTTTCCCCTTATTGACTTGTACCTTTTTTCTGTTCCTGCAGGCGTTTGGGAGTTGAGATGGGGAAGGTTCAGGTTTATCAAGAGCCAAACAGAGGTGAGCATTTAATTAGCACAACTGGAAATGTGCCTGACACTGAACTGCATGTATTGGTTCCCTTTTCTTAGACTCTGAAGAGTTTTGCTCTTGCAAATATGACATATTTCTCTTCTTGGCAGAAACACGAGTGCAGATTCAGGAGTCTGTAAGAGGGAAGGATGTGTTTATCATCCAGACAGTTTCCAAGTGAGTAACTGTTTAAAGCCCCTGTGCTGGCATTTGGTGTGGGCTGTCCATAGGAATGCTTCTGGTTTTCAGTTTTAAGCACCTCTTATGTTTGTGATGCAGTGTAATAAGCTGAGATTAACTAGACAGAGGCTTTTCTTTGTGGAGGGTTTTTGTTACTGGTTTTGTTGGGTTTTTTATATGTACACAAAGACAACTTTGGCATAAGCTTGCTTCTGATTTTAATTTTTAGTGAATATATCAATGAAACCTTCCTGTTGGTCTCTGCATTCCTTCCCTAACTGTATTATTTTGCTTATGTCATTCTCTTTAAATGCTTCTCTTTTCAGCTCCCTGTCTCTAGCACCATCACAAAGTTCTACATGTAGGAGGAACGTTTCCTGGGCAATGTGTCCTGTGATTCAGAAATTCTTTTATATTATCTGAAAAGAACTTTACAAATGCTAAGACTTCAATGACAGCAGAAATAATAGATCTTAGTTGATGACCAGTTCTCTAAAGTGCCCTCTCCAGTCTCTTCATTTAGGGCAGAGAATAGATGCTAATTGTTAAGTGTTTAGCCTGTTGTTGGCTTGAACAATAGAGGAATATGTTGTAATATATGACTTTTTCTTTAAAAATCTATATGGAAAAGTGATATTTGAGATGAATTGTGGACTACTTCTTTACAGCAACCTGGTACAACAAAAACTGCTGAATTGTCCAAAATAGCCAATTAAAAAAAATACAGGAGTGTAATTCAGGTGAAAAATTAAAATGCTGTGTCCAGGGCACTTGTGATTCTGAGGGGCACAGCTGAGTTCTTGGTGGTGTTCACTCAGTCACCATTCTTTGGTAAGAAATCCCTGGAGTGGGTGTCAATACTGTGTTGAATACAGGATTTTTGTGCACCAGATACAGCAGCAGATGTTTCTCCTTGCAGGGATGTGAATACCACGATCATGGAGCTCCTGATCATGGTGTATGCATGTAAAACCTCCTGTGCCAAAAGCATTATTGGAGTGATTCCTTACTTCCCCTACAGCAAACAGTGCAAGATGAGGAAAAGGGGCTCCATTGTCTCTAAATTGCTGGCCTCGATGATGTGCAAAGCTGGTAAGAATGTGGCTGTCCTTAAATAGTCAGGGCAAGGGGGGCTTCTGCTCTCAGCTTCCAGGTTTAGAGAGATCTGTACACAAATTTGGACTCTGTTTAAAAATGACTGCCAAGCTTTTCATGTGTTTAAAACCTACATAAAAAGGAGAATTTAATTAGAAATGTTTCCAAATGATGAGGTCATAAGAACCCCAAATTTGATACAACCATTTTACATTGAGTTGTACTGAGCTGGCAAAATGAGTCTGCTGGGCTGAGCTGCTTTGGGCTGTGGTATCCACCTCTCATAATACCATCCTTTGCCTTTCTTACAGTCTGGAACAGTTGTGCCTTGTCATTTCTGTCTGATGAATGCACTTTGTCCTTTACATTTGAGACCATGTGGGAGAACGAGATTATTCATTTTCACAGCCTTCAACACATTTTCTACTCCTTTCCTTTCACTCCCGTCCCTGGGAAAATGCAGGCAGTTATAACAAACTGTGTGATCTGGGTTGTTATTTTGAGAGGAATGGGTTTTGATTAGAAGCTTATTTTTCAGGAGTTGAAAACTAATGAGAGTGCCAGGGTCTTACTGTGTGACACAGGACAAATCAGTGCTTCCATTTTGTCCCCGGTGGAGAAGGATCTTGCCTGCCTCAGTGTGGCACTGCAGAGTCAGTTATGTGCAGTGTTCTGAGGTTCTTTTAAAAAGTCACTGTAGAAGCCTCAAAGCACATTAATGCCAGTGTGCTTAAGAGGGGCATAGTTAATTTATTAGGTGCTTTCACTTCGTGTTCTCATGCAGCTTAGAGATTTTCTGGGCAAATTGCAGTGGAACTTAGACAAATAAAGTGTCTGTTCTCTCTTACTGTTCTTGATGTGCTCCTCTCTATGATTATTCTGTTTTAAAGGACTAACTCATCTTATTACTATGGATCTACATCAGAAGGAAATTCAGGGCTTCTTCAATATTCCAGTTGATAACTTGAGAGCATCTCCATTTTTACTCCAATACATCCAAGAAGAGGTGAGGAAGGCCTGTTATTGCAGTTGGTTCTTTAATTCTTTTTTGTCATGTCTTAGGGCATCTGAAACAAATTTCCTCTGAAAAGATTAACTCTTCAAACTGAATTTTAAGGGGAGAAGGATCATGTTGGGGCTGTTGGTTCTTCCCCATGTTAACTTTTGCTTTCATGAAGAGCTGGTGTTTTCTTACCCATGCAGCAATATTGGTTTTTTTCTTAGATATATTCCCCTAACACTGGAAAAAAAAATAGGATTTTCTTGCTCTCAGTGTCCTCTTCCTATCCTATTTCCAGTTTCCTTGACATGTATAGGATGGGCTGCTTGTGTGGGTATAAATTTGAATCACATAACAAGAAACACTTTTTAAGTTGTAAACTATGAGAGAGCCTATTGATTGTTCTCTGAAAGGAAGGTTGATGGGTGGAAATCTCACCTACTGTTTATTCAGACTGCGTGTCTTGACTTGAGGAGCTTAACTTGGGATGTTCTGTGCCTCCATTTCTCCATCTTATTTTTATAAGGGTTTTGAGAAGTGCTGCTGGTAGATTCGCCTGTACAAAATGTGTAAATGATAATTGTAGGTATAAAATGCACGTTAAGCCTCTGACTAATGGTAATTTGGAATAAAGCAAGTGCTTTCTTCCTGGTGAGAGAAAAGGTTTAGCTCACTCTTGCTTTTGAATCCAAGCTATTTCTTTTTATAGAGATAGGAATGCCTCAGTTTAAAGAACAAAACACACCCCACCCCACCCCCTTAAAGAAACCCAAACCAATATGATTTTGTTATGACAGTATTAAAATCTGTTTGGGGAATCGGTTACCATTTGAATTTCTCATTTCATTTGGTAATAGAGTCAAAGAGAATGGCAGAACAGAACTCCAGGCTCTGGCTTTGCCACAGTCTTGTGTTCCAGGATAGAAGTATTGCACATTGTAAGCACTTCTAACTTAAAAAAACCCAAAAGAACAAAAGTGGAAAACCAATTATACAGGCACAAAATAAGTTGTGTCTTTATATGTTGCTTAAAAGTGTGGTTTATGGTCAATAACAAGATCATGGTCCTGATTTGGTCTCGAAGCACATTTTGATTTCTGAGCTTTTAATGGTTTACACAGAATTATTGCAGCTTTGAGTCTGGCACTGCTGTGTGGTCTAACAAATGCCCTTTTGTAGAGATCTGAAGTGCATGTAGAGAAGCCTTGAAAGATATTTTCAGTTCTTCATCCCTCAGCTCATCCATGAGGGGATTTTCTAAAACCAGAGTTAACTGAACAGATCTGATCACATGGGATCTCTACTGGCAAGTACCTTCACCAGCCAGATCATTTGTAGTCGCTTTGCTTAAAACTTTGATCCTTTGCTGCTCAGGGGGAATTTAGTATTCATCTCAGGTTCCTGGTGGCTGGATACCCTGTGCTGGGAATGCCAGAGCTTCCAGAGCTCTGGGAATTGTGATGGGATGTACTGAGGAGCATGAAATGGAGTTCAGCTTGCTAAGAATGAAGGTCACTTCAAAAAACAGTTCACTGAAAGTTATGAGAACGAGGGCTTGTAGTTGTTCCCTGTTGGAAATTTATACCCAGGTGTGAAGAGAATTACTGGGATGAAGACAGCCCAATCAGTGACATTCCTGTGATATGAAAATAGTTTGGTGTTTTCCTCTGTGTGCTTGGCAAGTGTTGGTGGCTTCTCTTTCCTCCGTGCACGTGTTAATCCCAGAGTGACGTAGCCCTTTGTTACATGGACTTGTTGACACCTCAGTGGTTTTGGGATGACATTTCTCGCTTTCTGACTTCATTTTTGAAGAGCTGAGAACAAATTTGGTAGTTTGGCAGGGGAAAAATGAGGCAATGATGTCTGAACAAGATCAAAGCCTTTATTATGTCAAGTGACAGGCCCTGCCTTGTCCATACCTTCCGTCATGTTAATCTTTGTAGCCTCTTGTATAACTGAGTGTTTATAAAGGACAGAACATGCTGAATTCCCAGTTAATAGGTGGAGTTACTAACCTTGTGGATTATTAATGTTGCCTGACATCCTCAGAAAATTTCTTGCTTTCAGTTGGTTGAGCCTGTGCCCAGATTCAGAACTTATTTTTTCTTTCCCATGCCCATTTCAGGTAGAGCTTTTGGAAATAATCAGCCAGTGCAGTTTGTATGTTTGAGGATAAGATTGTGGAAGAATTTACCTTGCCTGTGTTTGCAGAAACCCCAAATATTTCTGTGCTCTGGAATGGGTATTTGACATCTGCCAGCAGGGTGGTGAGCTGCATGGCAGGGTGTCATCCCAGGGCAGCACAGTGAAGGGAAGGACTGAGTTTGAGAGACTGCAGTTGTAGTTGTAGTTGTAAAGGAGGACTGGGACTGTGAATGGTGGAATGCTTGAGAAGTCACAGGCAGGTCTGATGTGGAGTCACTGTTTGCAGGGAAAATGGAGATGAGGATAAACTTTTGAGATACAGGGACTAAAACGCTGGTGAAATGGGGAACAGGAGTCTGGAGTGAAAAAACAGGATGAGAGTGGGGCAGAGGCAGCAGACTCAGGAGCAGACTGTGCTAATGAAGCCTCACTGAAGCAGCTGTGAAATCTCAGAAGGAAATCCAGACTTCCTGGCCTCATCCCTCTGGTGCTGTCAGGGTTTGCAGCAGCATCTCCTTGTGCTGACCTGCATGGAGGGGTTTGCAGCACTGTGGGACTGTGCTTCCAGGATCAGTGCTGTGACTGTGGAAGTTTTATCCCTTCTGATGGCTCACAGAAAGAGTCACTGTGATGTGATGGAGAGGTGTGACTTTTGGGGTACTCTGTAAAGCAGTAGGAAGTTGTAAAATGCTGGGTTTTAGTGATTAAAGACAACTTAAGTTGAACAGGAAACTTTAATTTTTATAGTTTCCTATTTCTTTTAACACTTATGGGTGTAACCCTGATGTCCTAAAGCAGTTACTTTTCTGTTATCTGTACTATAAAATGGGGTTTGTGAAAGGTACAGTTTGAAGTTAATATCTGAATTTTCTAAATACCTGTTTTTACTCAGCTGTCAATCCTGATCATGTACCGTGGATCCTTGAGGTTGCTTTCTTAGGTAAAATGTTCAATGCTTAAAATTCTTCTGGCAAAATAAAGTTCTCTGATTCTTACTGAGTTTAAATTTGTCTAAAGATATGAAGTGGACATTGCTATCTGTTATTTACTACAGATACCAGACTACAGGAATGCTGTAATTGTGGCCAAATCTCCTGCGTCTGCAAAGAGGTGGGTAAGATCTGCTCTCTTGTCTTAGAGCAGGAAATCTGTCGGGATTTTGTTCTTAGGATCAAGTGAAGGACAAATACTCAATAATTAGAAGATGCAGCCTTCACACCCCTCACAGTTCTCCTCTGTCAGCTGTGTAGTTTTCACATCATTGCTGTAATCATAATAAATCTTAAGGAGAGTAAAAAAAAAACCATGCAAAAGGATGGGTTAAATCAGTGCAGTTCTTATGATAAAGAAGGTTTTTAATCATGTTATATTTGTGTATTTACATTATACATTTCCTGCTGTAAATGAGGAAAAGTGCCTGGAAGTGTAATGCCATTAATCCAGATGAGTTTCTTAATATGGGCATAACCAAAAACATGGTTGATCAGATCCTAAATATAAGTGTTGAAACTGGGTTTGGCTGTTTGAGATGATTGTGTTCGTGAAGTTTTTGGTGGTTGAATGACTGTTGTTAATCCATAAAGCTTTTTAGTTGACTGTTCCTAAACTCTGGAATTACAGTGCTATTAACAGGTGCTGCAAGAGCTGGATGATGGTTTAAGAGATGCTGTATTTGCAAGAGATTGCTTGGTTTGTCACCAAGAGTTTATTGCAAACTTAGACTTCCATGCCAAGGAATTGTGATACTCTGTGCTTTCCTTATTTTATGTAGCAAATCATCTTTTGTCATCTATTTCTCCAACAGTACTTTTTGTGATTTCTTTTGTTTTGGCCAGGTAATTTTACATTTGTTTCTTTTCCATTTCTTTTCCATGGTGTCAGTATTGCCTCTTGGGTGGAGGCAGGTGTTGCAGCATTTTAATGCTTATCCAATAATTGTCAATGCCAGCAAATAGATGAGTTGCACATTGTGCAGTGATTTGTGGAGGAGAGGAGTCCAGAACTGTATTGTTTAGCTTCTTCACGTGTTCCTATGAGTATTTAAGGATAATATTTGAGGAATTGCATTGTACTGAGAGAAGGATGATTGGATGTTTCAGCCTAATCCAGGCTGAAAACAATTTAGGAAAATACTTTTGATGAATGCCTGCTTGTGAAAAAGAATCCTTTTGTGGTGAAGTTCAGAATGTCTCTGTGGTTTCTGAGCTCACTGGAAAATTAATAAATCATTTGGCTGCTACTTTGAACTTTATTCAGTTTAATACTGCATTTTAAGGTAATTAATATGGTTTTATTGATAGGATTATTCCTGCTAAGTCATAACTCTTAATGTTTGGAATAATAATTACCTGTAATTAACTACTTGCAAAAATATTATAACTGTATGTTAACCACAGGGTGGAAGATTCTTCATTTTTAATTAACTGAGTATCACGATGGGCAAATTATTCTGTGGACTTTGGATTGTTTGCATAGTGAGAAAAGGCTTAAGGACAGAGGAGGTGATTCAGGCACAGGTCTGAGGTGCTGATGTTAGAGCAGAGTGAATCACTCTGGATGTGCTGGGCCTGCTTGGACCAGAGGAGCCTTGGCTGGGTGGCTTAGGCAGGATCCCAAACCCTTGGGTGTGCAAGGTCAGGTGGGATGGATGTGCTGATTTACACTTGCTGCTTCCAATATCTGGGATACAAATTCCTATTTTCCTGACTCTCTGCTTTTCCCACTCCCCCAGCTAACCTTACACTTCTTTACAGAAATTTCTAATTTTAGTTGAAGAAATACTGCACTGTGAAGGAACTTCATGTCAGCTAATTAAAAAATCCAAGCTGTTCAACTCCAAGTGTGGTTTGTCAGGCAGAATGATCGTCTGGATCCCCTTTTCCATAGGGTATCTCAGGTTATATGTCAGCAGGTCAGGGATATTGTCTTTATTTAGTACTAAATAAATAGGTGAACACTTGTTTTCTCTTTTTATTTGAATATTTTTTTCCTATTAAATGTAGACAATCCAGATATCAAGGTTGTTCTTGGTTACTGTTAGATGTGTCCTGCTGAGGCATGGGATCCCAAGGATGCTGAAGGCTGGGAGGTGTTATTTTGGCTGTTGGGCAAAGCAGGAGGGAGTAGTCAGCATTTTGTGACTTGCAGCATTTTTCCTGTTGCTTTAGGCCCATATGGGCACTTTGAAGGTTATTCTGACTTTAGCAAACCTCATAAAAACAAGATACATCATTTCTTCCATGGATTCTCCTAAAATTTTAGTATCATTTGACTTCCCTCTGAAACATTAGAAATAAAATAGAAATAGATTAGGATTGTACATAAGTGAATTATTTTAAATGTAACCTTTTCCTGGGTTCTTTTAACCCTTTCCCTGCAGGGCACAATCGTTCGCTGAGCGCTTGCGGTTGGGAATCGCCGTGATCCACGGGGAAGCTCAGGATGCTGAGTCTGACATGGTGGATGGTCGGCACTCACCTCCTACAGCCAAATATGTAGCTGCTATCCACCCCAGCCTGGAGATCCCCAGTAAGTAAGTGTGTGTGGGGAAGTGTTACCTGTTGGTTTTGTGGGTTTGGGTCTGGCAGGGATGCACTGTCTGAAAGGAGTGGTTCTTCAGAGAAAAAAAATCATCTTTCTTAGTGGGGAGAATCTGATTCCTTCTTGCTTGAATGTGGGTGTGACCTACAGCTGCACCACCAAAACTGCAGTGCATAAACCCAGCTTGGGTGTCAATGGGAGACTGAACTGGTTGTGTCTGCAAGCCACTCTGTTTCTGTGCTGAAATTAAGAATTAATTGAACTGGTAAAGAATTAATGTATAAATGGATGTAGTTAATATTTTAATTAAGCTTCAAAAAAGGATTTGTGTATGAGAATCCTGCTGATTTGCTCAGTCATGCTGTTGAAATAGTTGCTGCTTCACATCTCTAATAGTGCTGACCCAGCAGATATTTCCATACTTGGAAATAAAGTATATAAACTTTCTCCTTTCTCCCCCTCTAAAACCATCTGCCATTAATCAGTGCTGATTCCCAAGGAAAAACCACCCATCACAGTTGTTGGAGATGTTGGAGGAAGAATAGCTATCATTGTGGTAAGTAAGATGCCATCACTTCTCCTAAATCATATTAAACATGTTAAAGTTGCAGAAATCAGGTAACTGTTCTGTGTCAGCCACTAAACTTTGGTTACTGATGGGCTTCTGATAGGATGGGGCAGCATTGAGCACACACACACAGATGGCTGGGAGCTGTGAAGGGATCCACTCTGGGAAGCAGCATTTGGACCTCAATTCCATGAGCAGAGCAGGTGAAATTCTGTTCAGTGCTCACCTGAAGGGGAGGGGGTTCAGGTGGTGCATGCACACCACAGGAGGGGAGAATCACCCTGTTCCTACTGGTGAGTTTAGAAATGCCAGTGAAGCCAAGGTGATGGACGTGGACTTGTTGGAACAAGTCTGGAGGAGGCCACTGAGACAGTCAGAGGAATGGAGCAGCTCTGCTGTGAGGAAAGGCTGAGACACCTGGGATTGTTCAGAAGGAGAAGGATTTGGGGTGACCTAATTGTGGCTTTCCAGTACCTGAAGAGAGCCTGAAGAAAGATGGAAAGAGACTATTTATAAGGGCCTGGAGTGACAGGACAAGGGGGAATGGCTTCAGACTTAAAGGAGAGTGGGGTAGATTGGATATAAGGAAGACATTTTTCCCTGTAAGGGCAAAGTGTGTCTTCCTCATCCCTGGAAGTGTTCGAGGCCAGGCTGTGTGGAACTCAGAGCAACCAGGCCTACAGGAAGGTGTCCTTGCCATGGCAGGGCCTGGAATGAGATGATCTTTAAGGTCCCTTCCAACCCAGGCCATTCTGTGATTCCTTGATGCACTCAAGATTCCTCTGAAGCAGAGTGTAATCTCTGGGTTTGTCAGGGAGAAAGGCGATTTTCTGGTAGTTTGGGGTTTGTTACACTCGGTGAGGCTGTGCTGTCAGTCAGCTGTGCTGTGTTGGTCTGTCTGGTGTGGTGAACCCTCGGTGACTGTGGGATTTTGGCAGGATGACATCATAGATGACGTTGACAGCTTTCTGGCTGCAGCTGAGACCCTCAAGGAGAGAGGGGCCTACAAGATCTTTGTCATGGCCACCCATGGCCTGCTGTCCTCAGACGCTCCCCGGCTGATCGAGGAGTCTGCCATCGACGAAGTGAGTGTGGAGTCTGAGCTCTGATCAAATGAGTTGGGGCTTTTCTAGCAGATTTCTCCTGATTTGATTATTGACATGTGCTGGCATTGAGGATTTAGGTGGGAGGTTCCTGGGTTCAGGCTTTCTTACTATGGAATTGTGTGCTGGAATATTAGCATCCACATGGGTTTAGACTACAGCAGTGGGAAATGTGGGACGTGGTGAGGTGCTGGACTGTCAGTATCAGCAGGCCTTTCCCTTCAGTGGGTGGGATATTTTTGTACCTTCCTCTGGATCTATGTGGCAGAATGAATGAAAGGCAGGAGGGACAGTGCCATTAGTATCCATGGATACGTGAAATCTATGGCAACACATGGCTTTTCCTCAGATTATGACCCTGAGAGTAACATAAAATGTTGTTTTGTCAGCCAGGGTTGTTTTGTGGGATCTGCAAAACTCCCCTTCACATTCCCAATATGAAAAGTGAAAAAAATAACGGAGCTACACTTTCCTGATCACTTTTTCTTCCTGTAGGTGGTTGTTACAAACACAATTCCACACGAAATACAGAAACTTCAGTGCCCTAAAATCAAGACTGTGGATATCAGCATGATCCTGTCAGAAGCCATTCGCAGGATCCATAATGGGGAGTCCATGTCTTACCTTTTCAGGAATATAGGAGTGGATGATTAATGCTTCTTCCTCTAAACAAACACCCCGGGCCAAACTGGAAGCGAACAGAGAACGAGCTGTGAAGCATTGTGCTTTCCTTAATATTTCCATTGAGCCACTTCTTGTTTTCTCTTGGTTTAAGTATCAAGGTAGAACAGTTTTTAAGACTTTTTTTTTTCCCTTTGCAGGGTTTTTTGGGGGGGTTGGTGGGAATAAACATTTTACAAAAAGCTGTTCTAGTTGCTTTTAGGTTAGTTGCACTATACACGGTGGAAAAATCCCACAAAACACTTGAGGCAAGAATTTGGCTTCTAAATTAAGCATTCCTTTTCCAAAGCTGCTTGCTACAAGTGCTTTAAATGATAACAAAATGAAGTGACTGTATAATATTTGCATTTTAAAAGCCAAAAAGGTTGTACTGTTGTATGCAGTTCAGTGATTTTGTAGGAGTGCTTTTATAGAAAAGCATATGGAATATGCACCTGTATTTATTTTCTGCAACAAAGAATAAAGACTTGTTTTGTGTGAGCTTTCTAAAAATGTTCGTGTGCTGGTCCTTTGTCTTCTAAACTGTGCATCCTTAAACATGGCAGGTGGAGCAACAGGGACTTGCTCAGACAGTGGCACAGGGTGCCCAGAGAAGCTGTGGCTGCTTCATCCCTGGAGGTGTCCCATCCCAGGTGGATGAGGCTTGGAGCACCCTGGGATGGTGGAAGGTGTCCCTGCCCATGGCAAGGTTTTGGAACAAGATGATCCCTCCCAACCCTTTCTTTGACGTGGGAATATTGTGGGGGGTGTAGGTTCCAGCTGGTAAAGTCCAAATCGACTCATCACAGGTAAACTGGGTTTTTTTTGAGGTTTCTTTCCTGCCCTGAAAATGTGGATGAGCTGAAAACTACGCCATAGTGCAGAGCTGAACTTGTCCAGGTTTGTTTTCCCAGCCCTCCTTGGGCAGGTGTGGGTGGAATGGCCGGCTGGCTGCCAGGCTGCTCCCAGTCCCAGAGACTCCAAGTTCCTCACCTGTTGCAGAGAAAACAGCGGTGGAATTGATGAGCATTTAGAGGTTGTTGGGTTTAATCTTTCCATCATGTCCTACAAATGAATATAAAGCTTTTGGCGTGTTCAGAAGAGAAAATTAACCTTTGTTGACACCGTTTCTGTGTTGGAGACAAACTTCCAAGGACTTTGGAGGGTTCATTGACTTTAAAGGATAACACCAGGTGCTTTCCTTAACGTTAATGGATACACCAGGCTGACTTATTGACACGTGTGGGTACTTTGGATGTGTTAATGCAGGTCAAATTCCAGCTGAGCACTGAGGGGGAAGGTCTGTTTCTCTCAGAGCTGCTCCCAGTGCTGCTGCTGCTGCTGCGGCTCCTTCAAAGAGAGGAGAAACGCTGACCTGACTCACTGATGGGCATTTTAACTGCTCTGTGTTTATTTTATTAGTGAGACCTTGTGGAAGCGTGCTGCCACTTGGGAATGAGCCAGCCAAGCGTCCAGCACAGCAAACTGATGGCTGAATACCCAAATCCATGGAATTTTAAGGTGGTTTCCTGTGCCTGTCTGGTGTTGGCCTTTAGAGGAATTGCTGAGTCTTTCTCTCTCCACAACTCCCTGACAGGAGGGGGTTGGTCTTTTCTCCCAAGTGACAGGGCAACAGCCTCAAGCTGCACCAGGAGAAGTTAAGTTGGATATTAGGAATATTAGGAAATTAATATTAGGAAAAATCCCATGGGAAGGGTTGTCAGGCATTGGCACAGGTTGCCCTGGTGTTCACTTATGTATTTTGTGTTGTGCTGTGTGGAGCCAGGCTGGGAGAGCTGGGGGTGTTCACCTGGAGAAGAGAAAGGTCTTGGGGATACATTAAAGCCCCTTCCAGTGCCTAAAGGGGCTCCAAGAGAGCTGGAGAGGAACTTTGGATAAGGTCTTGGAGTGATAGGACAAGATTCCTAGAGAAGTTGTGACTGCCCTTGGATCCCTGGGAGAGTCCGAGGCCAGGTTGGAAGGGGCTTGGAGCAACCTGGGATAGTGGAAGGGATTTGGAACAAGATGAACTTTAAAATCCCTTCCAACCCAAACCATTCTGGGATTCTGTGACTTGCTCTGTTTTGTATAAATCCTCTGCCCCTTTCACCTCCTATGGAAAGGCTCTTACAGCCTGGGAGCAAGGTGGAATTAACCACATAATTAACCAATTAACTATCTCTCCCCCAGCCTCTGCTGGGTGTGAGCAGCTCTGCCCTTTGCCTCAGGATATTAAGCCAAATGCCCTGATAACAGCCCTGATAACAGCAAAAACCATCAGCTACAGCAGTTTCAGATAAAGACTCCAATTGCATTTATTCTGCCTTGCAGAAAAGTCCTGGCCAAGGCTGTGTCCTATGAGCCAACCTGTCTGCTGGGGATGACAGGCACATCCTCCCTGCTTCCCCCTCTCCAGGTGCTCCCTTTGCTATTCATGGCTCCAGGTACCTGGGGTGCAGCCACCCTTTCGTGTAATTAAGCTCGACTTGCAGAGCTCCCATTAATTATCGAGTCTTCTGTCTCTTGGCTTGTCTGAGAGATTTGGGTCCTGGTGACTTGTCTGGGTTTTTAGGGAAAGGGTGCTCTGTGCTGATCTTTCCTGCTCCCAGTCTTCCTGCAGGGTGAAGAGGAACAGCATCAGTGGCTGTTTCCTTGCTGGCAGGGACATGGCCTGGTGGCCAGCAGGTACAAACCTGTCCCTCTTGTGGGGACACCTGGGCTCAGGGACATCAGCACCCCTGCCACACTGAATTCCCTCCCTGCTCTCTCCACTGCTTGTCCACGCTTTTCCCCACCCCATCCACCTCCTCCTGGCAGAATTTATCTTCCCTTCTCATTGCACAGAGGATGCTGGAGTTTGTTGGGTCTTCCCACAGGCTGCTCTAAACGTGGGGAGGGATCTGTGGAGCCAAACATTCACCTCCACCATTCCTGCATGGCTCCAACAAACTATGGGTGTCCCAAGTTTCTTTTTTCCCCTCTTATTTCTGTCTGATCTTGACAAACTGGCTGCAGCTCCTTCCCGTGTCTGGCACTGGCTCCTTGCACAGGGCCACCTCCAGCAGGCTGTGTGGCCACTGTGGCAAACACAGCAGTGTGTGGCTCCTCATCCATCCTCCAGGAGATGAGAAAGTCAATCCCAAACCCAGCAGGGATGTCCAGATGAGCTGGGTTGTGGGAGCATCGCACTCAGCTACCTGGATTTTATGTGTTAAAGGATTTTCTTGCTCCATACACACACCCCCCTCATCCCACGTGGGTGCTCTTTGGCCACACTTCACTTTTAGAAGAGACAGGGACATCTGTGCCCTGTTACTCCAGTTTGGACGTTGTTTTTTCCACCTCCTTTTCCTGAGTTATCCCCTGGGGAAGCACCAGAGCTGGTCCAGCCGTGCCAAGCCGCGGGGAGCCGGCGTTGGGGCACCTGCGAGCACCTGCAGCCCCTCCTCTGCTCCCCGCAGATCGGCGCCTCTCTCTTGGCCAGCAGCGGAGGCTCCGGGCTCTTCCTCGGCCTGGCCGGGGGGGAATCGCTGTCCCCGGCTTCGAGTGGAATGTAAGAAATGTGTCGTGTCATTAAGACAATGAGCTCTGTCGCAGCAGATGGGCCATTTCACAGTCTCGAAAGGTTTTGGGAGGAGCCGTGCGGGGGGTAATTAACACAACTCTGCTAACTCAGCTTCTCCAGTGTCTAGTGTGTGTATGGTGAGGATGCAGTCAGCTCAGCTCCACCTGCTCAGGGAAAAGGACAGTTTGGAGCCGAGTTCCTAATCCAGCCCCTGCAGGTCCTAACAGGAACATGAGTGAATAGGTGACCCATTCCCTGCTTCCCCACACGTTGTATCCAAAGTCCTGCAGAAAAAAAAAAGACATTTGGCTTGTGTGGTGCTCAAGGGTTGGTGGGAAATGTCCAGTCAGGAGCTGAAGGGCTGAGGGAAGAAGGTTCCTGCTGGCAGAGGTCTCCACTGTGACCCTGTGCCTGTCATCTGAAGCCATTTTTGGGTATAAATGTGCCCTTGAGGGTGAGGATCAGGAGCAGAACCAGGTCCAGGACTGCAGTCAGTGTCGAGCTGAAGCAGGATCCTTTTTTTTCCCAGTTTTTTTCTGGCTGGGCCATGTTTCTCCTTCCCAACAGGCGACTTCTGCTCTTCTGGCACTGGCCTGGATGTTTGTGCCTGTCAGCATCTCACCTGGGGTATGTACAGCTGTCCTGCTGGGGGGAGCAGGGCCTTGGACAGGTCCCCTGCTCCCAGGAATTCTGCTCTGGGAATAATGCTGTCCCCTTGCCCTCCCAGGACCATCCCAGGAGGATGGGGCCTGGACAGGGCAGTGATGGCTCTCCCTCCCTGGCACATTGTCACAATTCCTGAGTATCTCCAGTGGAGGTTTGGAGAGGATCTGGATGTACCTCTCCAGCCTGTCGCTCCTGCTCTCCATCTTCACCAAAATCTCGGTGAGTAGCCCCACCCTCCAGTCTGTGACAAATCCAGGATTTATTTCCAGCTATCAGAAGGTTGGTTCTGGGCTCAAACCTTTTGCAGCCAAACTGGGGGAGAGCAGCTGCTGCAGGACACTCCAGGAAGGAGTGGGACAAAAAGTGGGAATTTGTGATGCTGTCTGTGACATCCCATGAGTTCAAACACAGATCCAGCAGTGATGGTCCTTTCCAGGGGCCCTGATGGATGTGTGCCTGTGTGTCAGGATTCCCAAACTTGCCTTGTAGAGGAGGTTCTGGGTGAAATGGGCTCAGAGGTTGGGCTGCATTGCCTGAGTTTTTCTTTGTGCTCTGGCAGCAATGCTTTCCAGCATCCCCAGAGACCTGAGCTGGGAATGTATTCATTCCTTTGGGGCACATAGGTTTTCTGAGGAAAGGAAGCCCTGCTGCAGCTCTAAGATATTCCAGCCTGTGCAGTGCCTGGAAATCAGACACTTTTCCACAGGGATGTTTTCCCCTCGTTTTAACCTCATTGACAACTCCCAGTGTGCAGCCTCTGCTCTGGTAACCACGGGAAGAGTTTATCCGAGGTAAAACAGCTCGAGAGCCTGTGATACCAGGTCTAGGGCAAGCAGGGGAGAGCCTGGCACAGACAGCCCTGGGGGGCTGAGACAGGAGACAGAGATCAAGAGCAAACAGCTCAGAAAAGCTGGAGAGAAAACCTGCCGGAGGGGGCAATCCTGCTCGCATGGAACAGGTGGATCTGACCTGGGCTCTGGGCTCTGCTGGGGCTAAAGGAAATGCTCTTTTGCAGGTGTCTGGCTGCAAGCAAAGTGCCTTTGCAGGAGCAGGGCCGGCTGAGGCAGGAGGGGCACTGCTGGCGCCCACATTGAGGCGCTCGGCGCCTGTCCCTGTGTTGAGCAGCTCCGGCACGGCTGGGTGTGCCATGGCCCCTGCACAGCCCCAGGCCCTGCGGGGATCCTCTGGCTGTGCCTCCGAGGGACGTGGAGGATGGAGCAGCCCACAAACAGGGCGCTCTGTGAGCATCCCAGTGCTTCCTGCAGAGGGAGAGGCTGCATCCCCCTCGGACAGAGCCCAGCGCTGCTGCTGGGAATGCCCGGCTCCAGGAGAGCCCTGGCTGCCCCTCCTGAGCTGCTCTCTGACCCTGGGCAGGGCACTGTGCTTTGGGTTTATCAGGGATGTGGCAGCCCTTTCCACAACCCTGCTGGCTCAGGGCTTCCAGAGGGGCAGAGGTGGTGGCTCTGGTGGCTCTGTTGCTGCAGCTGTGCCCTGTATTTCCCCCCACAAAACCATTCTTCCATATAACTAATATCCTCTGTATCCCAGTCATATATGGTGTTGAAAATCCTACTGCACCATTCCTGAAATCATCTTGGTAGCTTTTAGAGCACCAGTTCAGTTTGCAAGTTTGGACAGTGAGACTTGGGTTGTTCCCTGATTGTCTTGACACCCAGGAAACAGTTGAAACTCATTCCCCTCATGTGTCACCTTTTCTTCCTGTTCCCAGCAAAGACCCAGAAGGAGCTCAGGGGATGTGCTGGAGCATGCGGGTGTCTGTGGCCCCTGCTTCTGTGATCTGTGGGATTCAGACAGATCCCTCCTGGTGTTTAAAAGGAAAGGAAGCTGGGGTAGGATTCCTGCTGGGATAATTTGTTCTTCCTGGTCTGAATTTGAAGAAAGGTAGTTTGAAGTTGTCTTTCAGTGTCTTCCCAGACATTCACCCAAGTGATGTCCTGCTAAGCCATGGGGACTTGGTTCCTTTGGTTTCCAGCCTCTCCATGGCTTTGCCCAGAAGGGATGGATGTCCTACAAGCTCCTTCTTAGCTTGGGAGGTGGTTGTGGTGTCACCTCTTGTCTAACACCAGATGAACCTGCAGCTGACCCCTGTGCAGTGCCTGCTCCAACAGGAACCTCTGCGGCTCTCCAGCCCCTTCTCCACACAGCCTTGAGCTCCTTGAACACTCCCAAACTCCTCTTCCTGAGCCTTCCCTCAGCCAGTGCTGTGTTCCTTTGGTCTGCTGAGCTTTCTCTGATCTCTGAGTCAGGCAGGATGCAACAGAAGAGGAATCAGGCTAATAAGGGGATTATCTTGGCATCTGGCTGCATTCACAGTAAATCCTGCAGACAATGGCTCTCTCCAGCAGTGGGTTGGGATGAGTGTCTGCAGACACGCGGGGCGTTGCCAAACTGGCCCGATGTCCCCATCCCTGTGGTGGCCGCAATGGGGAGTGTGGGAGGGAGGTGTGAAACTCGGAACAATTAGGCAGGGCTGTGCCCCAGGGCTTTCTTTGGTCCTTGCTGGGGGCCGCCTCAAAGCCCAGGATTATCCAGGCTTTCCCTGCCTCCTCTCCCTGCCGATGTTGTGTTTACAGATGGAGTTTTGCTCCACGTTCTCCCAAGCTGAGACACTGCATCAGTGCTGCTCCCTCAGCTCTTCTTTCTGGCAGTGGGAACGACAGACCCTCCTCTTCTGGAGATCTCCTTTTGGTGGACCCCAACCTTCCACATTTTATGGCAGGGTGCAGCAGGGCAGCCCAAAATCCTGCTGGCAGGTGGTGTCGCACCCAGCCAGAAACATGTGAGGAGTTGCACAGGCGTCCCAGCCTTGGCAGAGAGCCCCTGGAGACTCCTCTGTACCCTGGGTAACTCGTTCTACCGAGGTTCTGGCTTCACCAATTGCTAATCCCAAGCTGTCTCCAAAGCCAGCTTTTATTGGGAAGGCTTTAGCGCCAGTTGGGTAAGAACAAGTTTCCAAGTGAGGTCACCAGTGGAGGCAGGGATCTCTCTGGATTATGAAGCCTGACTTCAAAGGCTTCTCCTCTGCTCTTAAGGTTGAAAGGACTTATTTTATGAATAGGTCATGCCTGGTTTTAATTAGCTTGTTTTTGTATTTGGGATGTCTTATTAATGCCTTGGTCACATGTGCTTTTATTTTTTCCCACCCTTGCAGAATTACCAGGAAGGGAGGTGGAGATGCCTCTGCTTCCTCATAGCAAAGGCTTCGACTCATTTGCAGACGACTGCAAAAATGATTAAGCATTGAGAAAGTCAGGAGAAACAATGATGAAATATCTTGTCCAGGGCTGAATCTTCCAGCTGGGCTGTGGGGAAGGGTTGCTGGAGAAGGGGGAGAAAAATCAGGAGGGAAGAAAACTTCCTGGGTGGTGCTGACACGACAAGTGATGGATCCCTCTGAGGGACATGAGGAGCTCTGGAGGACACCAAGGATGCTTGGCTAGGAAGGCTTAGAATATTTTGGGTTCCCACTTCAGGTTGTGTTGGGAGGAGGTGGCTGAGGGCCCTGGGATGAGGCTTTTTTGTCACTGAAACTTGTGCTGTGTGAGGGGTTCCGTTGTCCCCTTTTAGGGCTGCTCAGGGGTATCAAGCTCTGGTTGGATTGCATTTGTAGTGGGAAAATATTTGAGGAGCTACTGGTAGAGGTCATGGCATGGTTGTCCATGAGCTGGTTCCTCTTCAAGAGGTCATTCCAGGGCTGAATTCCTTCTTGGTGCTGACAAGGACTCTCCCAGACACGGCCAATCCCAAGTGCAGCTGAGGACACGCAGTACCTCCCTTGGGAATGCCAGGCATGACTGTGGTGCAAAGCCTGGTCCAGATGCCCTGGAAGAGGCCCTGAATTAGGATCCTCAAGACCATGGTGTAAGTGCTCTTCTGGCTGGTTTGATTTGATTTAACTCAGATTGTGTCTAACACTGTGGGCTCAGTGCTGGGCACGGCTTTTGAGTTGTGCTGAAGCTGGATGTGTGCTCCCCTCCTGGATTTTTGGGCTGGTGGAGCCCTCCTGGGCAGCTCACACCTCTGATTTATCACTTCATGGTCCTGTGTGGCCCCTCTCCATCACCCTGTGAGCCTCAGCTCTGTGTGGGAATGTGCTGGAGGGAGGGCAGAGCTGGGGCGAGGAGGGACGACATGGGAGGAAACTCCTGCCCAACACCTTCCTAATCCCAAGTGGCTGCTCCCACATGACAGGGCAAGGCAGCCCTGCTGCTGGGGAAGGGCTGCTGGGAGGTGTGTGAGGAGATGTCAAATCAGAGCCTCTGTCTTGGCTGTGGGAACCCGTCACAGCTCGGGGCCAGGGCGTGCAGTCGGCTCTTCTTGCCTCTTCCTGCCCCTCCTGGCCCCATTCCCTGCTCCAAACAAGGTTTTTGTGAAGATGCCCCAGCTGAGCACTGGGGATGGTTGAGCTCAGCCATGGGTGGAGAGGTGGTGGTGGCACTGCCACTGTCACTGCTGATCCTGTCCTCCCACGGTGTCACAGCTTTTGCTGAAGGTGCTGGCCCAGCTCTGAGCCTCTGCTTTATGTCTGGTTTCCACAAGGCTGTGACCACTGTGGGTACAGTGGCTGCTCTGCTCCCTGGGGGCTGGAGGAAGGTGGTCTGTGACCCTGGGGTTCAGGAGTGTCCTCCTGGTGTGTGCCTTTCTCTCCATGGAGACCTGAATGTGGCTTTCCAGTCCTTAAATGGCTTATAAAAAAGAGGGAGAGCCACTTCTTACACTGGCAGGTAGTGGTAGGCCAAGGGGGAATGGTTTAAAGCCAAAGAGGAGAGATTTAGATTGGATAAAAGGAAAAAAATCCTTCTCTGGGAGGGCAGGGAGGCCCTGGCACAGATTCCCAGAGAAGCTGTGGCTGCCCCTGGATCCCTGGCAGTGTCCAAGGCCAGGCTGGACAGTGGAATGTGTCCCTGCCCATGGCAGGGGTGAATGACATGGCCCTGAAGGTCCCTTCCAAGCCAGAACATTCCAGATTTCCCTGTCCTCTCTGTACCCCCAGAGCTGACTGTTTCCCTGCTGTGCCACTCTGGCAGCAGCCCTGGGGTGGGGATGTCACCTGTCCCAGCTCCATCCTTCCTGTGCCCCACACAGACAGATCTGCGCTTGGGGTCTCTCTGTGCCTGGGCTGGCACCTTTACCTGCCCTCTGTCCTGCTGCTGCTGCTCACAGGGCTCTGCACCATTGCAGGTGGGTTGCTCAGCATCTCCTGGCCTCCATTCCTCTTCTTTGCCTGAAACACATCATTTCCCCTTCTGCTTTTATTTTATTATTGCTATTTTTGCTCCTGGAGGGTTTTTAGGGGTTTGTACCAGTGGGGTTCATGTCCCTGCCCCACCCAGCCAATATCTGAGCAGCTTTCTGGAGCAGGTGATGGCTCAACCCACGACCTCTCATTTGTCATTACATTCCTTTTAATTTGTAATAACTCCTCCCCTACCACTGCTTAAGCACCCTCCTGTGTGTGCAGCTATTTGTACCAGATCTGGGCTTCTCCCATGACAGGATTATTACTGTGGAATCTACAAGCTGAGAGCCTTTGACCTGGCTCCTCTCCCTCCCTCTTGCCCTGCCCTCAGTGCAGCCTGCTGCCCTCCCTTCCCAAAGCTTTCAGGAATAGTTCTTGGCTGTGCTTCCCTGGTTTTTTGCAGGGTCCTCCACCCATGTGGTGGTTCTGTGATCCAGAGGTGAGGAGGGTTTGGAGCTGGAGCTGGAAATTGTGGGATCCTGGCTCCCAGCCCCACTCTCAGACCATGGCACTGTGTTCCCCTGCCAGCCCTTTGGGTGATGATTTTGGCTGGGACCTTCCCTGCCCTGGTAGTGCAGACACCCAGCAGTGAATCCTCCCTCCTTATCTCATCCCAGCCACCCAAACGGGAAACAATTTGGAAACAATTTCAAATGGATCCATAACAGGGTGGATTTTGCAAGGCTTTGGTTTCAACCAAATCCCATCTCAGGTTTTTCCTGCCCACAAGGCCTGTTGTGATGTGAGGCACCTCAGTGTGAGCTCAGCCAGGTGTGATCATTGCATCACCCTGATCCCAAGAGCATCCCTCCAAATCCCAGCAAGCTGCAGCCCTGGCTTCCCAGGATGTGATTCAGTGGCTGGGGTTGAAACTGTTCAATTTTTGACTCCTTTT
The DNA here is from genome assembly GCA_013398075.1 of Notiomystis cincta. Taxonomy (NCBI): domain Eukaryota; kingdom Metazoa; phylum Chordata; class Aves; order Passeriformes; family Notiomystidae; genus Notiomystis; species Notiomystis cincta. Next base: position 67,474 of record VZRX01006423.1, read on the forward strand.
TAAAAATTCTGCTACTTTTTAATGCTTTTGCTGGTGTGCTGAGTGAGGGATTCTGGCTGGGTAAGCAGGCCTGGGCTTTGCAGCAGGTCCGGAGGGAGAGCTTGGGATGGAAAGGGACAAACCCTGGATGGCCAAAGGGGACCCTGGTGGAAAAATAAAACTGTAGGGCTGGGAGGAGAGCTGAGGGCTGTACTAAGGGGAGGCTGGGATTTAGGGAGAGGTGGGATGAAGATGAGATCAATGTCCTGGATGTGATTGCTGCTGGAGCATCCCAAGAGCTGGGGCTGGCTGGTGTCCCTGACTGTGTGGAGGTGTGGGGCTGCATCCCTCCCCTCCAGCCATCCCTTGGCTCCCCTTCCAAGCCCCTGCTGAGGCTGCAGCCCCTGTGGCTCTCAGCTGCTCCCTCCCACTCCCTCTGTGAGGCTCCTGTCCCCCCTTGGCACCAGACCCAGCGAGGAGCTGCTCCCACTGGAGCTCCCCCACCCCAGTGCCAGCAGGATGAGGCTGGTGACAGGCACATGTCTGAGAGCTTGGCACTTTTATTGGGATTTTCTGACAGTTTTATTGGGATTTTCTGGCTGTTCCAAGCCCAAATCCAGCAGTGCTTCCAACAGTGCCTTTCTCCCATGGCAGCTGTCATTCACACAGATGCACTGCAGACACCCCTCATGGTCCTGGGAGCCATCGTGCTGGCAGTGAAAGGTAAGGGCTGGGGCAGCACAGATCCGTCCAGGGGGACCCTCCTTCCCCAGTCAGGTGGTCTCAGAAATAAATACTCAGTCTGAGCAATCTGGTGGCCAAGATGCCCAGCAGGACCCTGGTTTGTAGCAATCACCCTGATACAATCCGTGGTTCCTCTGCCCCCGTGTGCCATTCCAGCAGGGCAGATGCCATGGAACATCCCCCTGGTGCTCCACGGGTTTGTGTCTCACTCTGAGGCTGACCAAGGGTTTGACAGCAAAGCAGAATTCCCAGTTCTGCTCCAGGAACTTCTCCAAACAGGATTCCAGAGCCCAGGGATGTGCCTGGCAGGAGGTGGTGCTGGAACAAGGCACCGCTGCAGGGGTGGGGTGTGGATCACGGTGCCCTGCTCCAGGTTGGGGTTCATCACCAGCCCTTCCTGAAGCCCCAGCACTGTTGTGTCTCCCCAGTTTGAGCCTCAGAGCATCCTTGGGAAGCCGGGAGCTTTCATCAGCCTGGCTCTGAGGAGCCCTGAGGAGCAGGAAGCAAAAAGTCAGGTCCCAGCTTCAAAGGCAGCTGTTTAACTACAAAGGCTGATTTCTAGAGGCTCTCCTGAGATGGTTTCCACCAGCTCCTGGGGAAGGCTGCTCAGGCAGGCAGGCAGGAAAGGCTCTGACCCCAAGCTGTGGAGGTGGGAGCAGCTCCAGCCTGGTCCTGCGGCTGCTCCCCCGTGCAAAGCAGAGCTCGCTCCTGGCGAGCCCTGGATGCAGCAAGGCGTTTTTACAGAAGTCAGATGAGAGGACAGAGGCTTTCTGGAGAAGGGACAACAGCATTTAAGTGCCCCAAGAGCAGCACAGAGCTGCTCCAGGCAGAGGAGCTCGATGCCTGTTGGGGCAGACCGGAGCAGTGGCCGCAGCCGGTGTCAGACAGCGCCGGGATGTTGGGAACGTTGTTTGGAGCTGGCCTTGGCCCTGGGGCTCTCTGAGCCTTGTCTCTGCCAGGTGCAGCTGTGCAGAGGAGCCAGAGGAGGAGGGCAGGTAGGCAAAGCCTGGAAAATCCCCTCAGGCAGCTGCAGAGCCCGGTTTGTTTTGGCTTTGGTGCCTGCGAACGTGGCACGGTGTTTGCAGGGAGGTGAGGGAACGATCCAGGGGAGCCAAGGGATGAGCTGCTGGTTGCACAGGTTTTTCCTCAGGTCTAAGAGACCTCAGGGCCTGGAGGTGGGTGTGCCCCAAGGGTGCTGGGTTTGCCCCAGCTCCTGTCAGGCTCAGCTAGTAAAGGACACTCAGTAGAATCCCAGAATGGATTGGGTTGGAAGGGACCTTAAAGCTCTTCTTGTTCCACTCCCTGCCATGGGCAGGGACACCTCCCACTATCCCAAGTTTCTCCAAACCTTATCCAGCCTGGCCTTGGGCACTTCCAGGGATCCAGGAGCAGCCACAGTTTCTCTGGGAACCCTGTGCCAGGGCCTCCTCACCCTCCCAGGAAGGAATTCAATCCCAACATCCCATCTAACCCTGCCCTCTGTCAGCTTAAAATCACTTTGCTGAACAGAGACCTTGGTGATGGCTCTGCCTCGCTCCAACACCACAGATGAGACAGACTGGGCCATCCCACCCACAGCTGCCACTCACCACGGGCATTTAATCCCAGCAGAGCCCGGGGGCTGTGTCCCAGCATCTGCCAGCTGCGCTCCCGCTGCCTGGAGGGGTTTTTCCCTGCTCTTCCTTCTCGGCAGGCGTGGTGCCGTGACTTGCTGGCGAGCACCTTTGGGAAGGGAGCAGGTCCGCACCCCCGGGCGCAAATCTCTGCTTTCAGCACTCGGCCTCTGCCTCTGGAGAGCCTTTGTTGGTGCCCAACGCCCATGCAAAGCTCGGGAGTAGCCGGCGCCTGGATAAACCAAGCGCTGGAGGGCGGCCAGGGCTTCTTGCACAAGAGTGGGAGGAGCTCAGGAATGCTGACTCCCCGTGAAACACGGGAGGATGGATTGCAGCGGGAATATGTGGGTGATGCCCCTTCCTCAGCTGCCCAAAAGCCTCAGCTCAGGGGGATGATCTGGGATGAGGACAGGGGTCAAGGTTGGTCCTGGAACTGGGAGGGCTGCAGGGAGAGGGCTGATCTCGGGCAGGAGAGGACAGGGGAAGGGAAAGAATGCTTGGAAATTGGGATTTGCTCAAGCTGGCACTTGGTGATCCCAGTGCCCAAGGTCCGAGGATTTGCTCTTGTTCTGAAGGCAGCAGCACTCGAGGGCACTGTGAGAGGGAGACTGCTCAGGAGAATATCCCACCTCATCCTGCTGCACTGCAGGGGCTGGACTGGTCTGGACTGGTCTGGACTGCAGGGATGGAAGGGATCCAGGATGCCACAGCAGGACCAGATGTGGGAAATCCACCAAGGGATGCTCGTGGGTCTTGCTTTGATTCCTCCCTCCAGGAGCTCTCTGGAGCCTCCTCTCCTCTCCTGAATATCAGCAGCTGCTGTGGGTTTGGGGGTGCCAGTGCCTCTCCCTGCTCTTCTGCCCAGGCTGCTGTGGGTGGCCATGGAGTGTGGGGGGAGCAGGGTGGGCGCCTCCCATCCCTCCCTCCAAAAAGTGATGCCTCTGGCTCCAAAATTCCCCTGCTGGAGGTACTGGGGGAGCTGCAAGGAGGGTTCATGCTGTGCCCCCCAGGAGCAGGGAGGCAGTGGGGAGCCAGGGCAGAGCCCAAGGCTGCTTGGCAGCACTGCAGGAGGAGCACAGGGCAGCTGCCAAGGGCTCAGGGGCTCACTTGCAAGGGCTTGTTCAGGGCACATGTTCCTTGTCATGGCTCAGGCTCAGACCTTGGATCCCATTTCCTAGGAAAAATGCAGTGAAAAGGGGCTTCTTTCTTATTTTTCTTTTACTGGTTGCTGGAGGTTTGGGGATAGGGGGCACATGGGGTACTGGGGAAATGCTTGGGAGGGTAGAAAATATTTGGCTGGACATTTGTGCCAAGGCACCTTGAGCTGCATTTTATTGAGCCCAAGGCCACCTTATCTTGCATTTTAACAGTCTTAGGTGAGGTTCTCCTGCTGTGGGACCAAGGAGCTTTAATGAACAGGTTGCTTTTACAGTACAAGGTTAAAAGAGGTGGGTCCCTTGAGGAGTCTTTGTCCCAGGACACAGGTGACCCTCCGAAGGGAGGGCAGACTGCACTGGGACCTGCTGTGCAAAATGGTAACAGAAGAGTCTCTTAAATAATCAGAAGGAAACACGATCAGGGACAATCCCTCCCTTTCCAGGCAGCACTCTGGGTCAGGGAGCTGGGGTGCTTTTTGCCAGCTGACCCCACAGACTGCTGGGTTTGCTCCACTCTAACCAGCATTTAACGAGGTCAGGGGTTACCCCAGCCTGGAAGAGCCCGTCCAGGATCGTTCCCAACACCACCTGCCACCTGCCCAGAGATGGTGCCATGCACCTCTTCCAAGAGCCAGTCTCTGGAGGTCTGCCCTGGGCCAGGATGATTTTGGGCTGTCCATCATGGCCACGTGGTACTGGTGCACCGACCAGGTAAATGTAAACAAGAACCCCCTGCCCCAAGGAAGCTGGGCAGGCACCTGGGCTCCACCAGGCCACCATCACCAGCACTACTGGTCCTTCTGGCCCGTGCTCTCAGGGGGCTGCTTTTTGGAGTCCACAGAAGCACCCTGGGCCCCTGCAACCCTGTTCTTGAGGTGCTTGGACTGGGAGAGTTTGGAGAGCGGGATGCCCAGCGGTGTCCTCATCTCCTCGGTCGCCTTCTGGCTCTCGGGCAGGGAGGTGAAGCGTTTGCCTGAGGCTCTGGGGTTGTTTGGGGACAGGTGGCTGGGTGCTGTGGGCTTGCTGGGGCTGAAGGGTTTGCTCTGCCAGTAGGGCTGGCTGCCTGCAATGGTCTTTTTGGGTTCTGCTCCGTCCCCTCTGTACTTGGTGGCCCCGGGGGGTTTCTCGTGCGTCGGGGAGCTGGAGACCTCCTTGCCCGGCTCTCTGCCCGCGGGCGTCCTGGGCCGGTAGCGGTAGCTGTGCATCCCCTGTTTGGGAAAGAGCAGGGACACACAGGTGAGCTCTGGCTGCTGGAGGGATGCTGGCACCTCTTCACCTGCCTCTGCCAGGGGTATGGTCCTCGTGGATCAACGGCTCTGTCCCTCCTCCCCTTGCCCAAATTCGGTGGCAGCTCAAAACTGCCTCAAGTCCTGAGCGTCGCTGCTGGTGTGATTTCTGACTCTGGTACCAAACACTGTGGCTGTCCCAGCACTCTGCAGCCACTTCCCAAGCAGCCCTGGCAGTCTGGAGGCTGACCTGAGCCACGTCCCTCCTGCCTGGAAACCCAGGACAAGGCATCTGAACACCTTCTCTCCAGCAGCAGCCTGAACTGCCACTTTAGTCATCTAAGCCCTCGTGTCATCCCAAAGAGCACTCAGTCACCCAGACCCAGCCTGTGGGATTTGGTGACTGCCCGGGTCAGAGGAAAGGATGGAGGGCTGGGAGAGGAGGTGGGATCAGGAGACAGCAGTGAGCTGCAACACCACTGTGGAGGTGGCTCTCATTAGCTGGGTTGAGACACACATTTGGGTCGGGTCTGGGCACCATTAACCTCAATTCTGGACTGGGTAAGGCTGTAACACGTGGCTGTGGTCACCAGATGTTTATCTCCTCTTTGGGTGTGCCTGCACCTGGGTCTGGAGGTGCGATGACACCTGTGCAGAGGTCCCAGGGGAGGTGGGATCTGCTGAGCCAAGGTGCTGATGGCAGGAGGAGCTGGGGCCAGGAGGCTGCAGAGCTGGTTGTGCCAACCTGCCCTGCCTCTGCCATGACCCCAGTGCTGCTGCTGCCATCAGCTTGGTGTTCAGGCAGTCCCAGTGTCCCAAAGGCCTCCCTGGCCCTGGAGCTGACACCTCCTGCTCTGACCACAGCGCTGTGTTAAAGCAGTTTAGCTTAGGTAGTCTGAGATTGTTTTGATTAGGTGCTTAAAATCAGTGTTAAGGTCCAAGACGGCTTCAGGTGAGAAGGATTAGGGATGATTTAGCTTTTCTGCCTCTGAGCTCATCATGTGCCTGAGCTGGGTGATGGCTGCTGGGGCTCCTGACATGCTCTGGTCTTGGGAAGAACTTGAACCATGGCTTTCCCAAGTATCCCACCCCAGGAACTGGCACCCCATCCCTCCTGCCCACCATCAGAATGAGGCAGTGCCTGAATTCAGGAGTGCCTGAATCCTGCTGGGTGCTGAGCACTTCTCGGGAAGCCTTTGGAGAGACCCTGGGCTCTTTCAAATCAGCAATTCCTATGGATGTTGCCTATTTAAGAGGGATTGCCTCAAAAGCCAAGGGGTGGCTGTGTTATGGACAGACACAGCCTGGCCAGAGCTTTGAGGTTTGAGTGCAGCTGTGGGAGGAGGAGGAGGAGGCTGGACTCATTTCCATGTCATTGAGGGCACTTTGGGGAGGAGATTGGGTAGAAGGGGCAAGAGGGGGGAGGAGGGTGGTGGGGAATGGTTGCTACTGGCAGGAGGATGTGCTGCTGTGGTTGCACTGGGCTTTTTTGGGGCTGCAGTGTAACCCCAGCCCGTTACTGGTCAGGAGAGAAATCCCACTGTGGGTTGGGCACGTGTCTACACTGCATTTGGGCCTGATGCCCAGTGGCTCCAGCATTTGGGATGCAGTTTGGCAAGGAAGAGGCTGATGTGGAATAGATGTTGGTGCTGCTCAGCCCTCCTGCCTGGCTCTCCACAGGTCACTCTCTGCTAAAAACCTGAGCCACGCCAAGGCCAGCTCCATCCTGGCCAGCTGAAGATGCTGCCCCTGTTCCTCATCATCCTGCCAGGAATGACCAGCAGGGTCCTGTACCCAGGTAAGGGCCCCCCATGTGGCCGTGGAACTGCTGGGGTGGGGATTTTCCCACTCACTAAGGGTGAATGGGAGGGGAGCTTGTCTGGAAACCTCTGCTCTGCACAGCCCTGGGGGCTCTGCAGGTGGGAGAGGGACAGGAGAGGACCCAGGTGTCCCAGGTGCTGTCCTTGTGCATCCAGGGGTGAGTGAATGGGGCTGTGTATTTAGGGAAGGTGATTTCCAGAGAGAAACTGGGAGAGAAAGTGGTTTCTGTGACATAGAAAACACAGTGTTTGCCCTGAGTGAGGCTCCACCTGTGTTTTGGGCTATGCTGGGCAATGGGCCAGCATGTAAGAAATGTGGACCCAGAAAAAAGAAAATTTTGGGGAATTGTTGGTGATTCCCATCAGATTTGAGCTTTCAAGAGTTAATCAAGGGTTACTTCAATTTATTGTTTTAACACATGGGAGAAACTCTTCCCTGCACCTTTCCACCAGCTGAGTGCTGGCTTTCCTAACCCTGATGCTGTGCTAATTATCTGCCTCTCATCAAAGGGGCAGAACAAGTTACTGCAGGAACACCAGCGTACCCAGCCGTCCCCAGGAAGGTGGCACTGGGGCCTGGGTCACAGAGCATCAAAGAACTCAGTGCTCCTTGCCCTGCAGGGCTCGGGGGTATTTGATGTGTGAGGATTAAAGCTCTGAGCTCCCTGTCACTGGCTGGGAAGGGAGAAGCAAGTGGACTCTGGGACAGTAAATTTAATTCCCTGTAAATACAGATTAGCTGCTCAGCCGGGGTAGCCTCAGGCAGTTTCAGTGATTTCAGCTGCTGGTTTAGCCCTGGGGGTTTGAATGCCCCAAAAACAGCGGGTGGGGAGCCCTGAGAAACCAAAATGCTTGGCAGAGGTGCAAGAGCTTGCAGCACTTGGGTGGAAATTGGGGGATCAGAGTGTCATCACCCCTGCCTGGACGATGCTCTGGCTGTGGTGGGAATACTGCTGTGACCTGGTGCTCCCAGCAGTGGGATCCTGGCAGGCTCCCCCTGGAATTGCAGCCGGCCCTGTGTGGTGACAAAGTCTGGCGTCACTCGTGGATCAGCCACAAAGGTGCTGACTGTGGCACTCGCCCACAGAGGTTGCTGTCCCTGTTCCTCCGCTGCCTTGCTCTGCCTAATTATGTGTCCAGCGCTTTCCCTTTGATGCTAATCACCCTGGCAAGGCGCTGGAAAACAAGCCTGAGAAGGACACGCCTGCACGCACAGTCTGTCCCTGCCTGGGTGTGAGGCCACTGCTGATGGGGCTCAGCGAGTCCCAGCACATCTGTACAGCTGTGCCTGGAGCTGCCAGGCTCCATCCCCAGCCCCATGCTGTGGCATGATCTTGAATTACCAAAACCCTCCCCTTTAACAGCCATCCCCACTGCTGGACACCAAGAGGCATGGACCTCTTTGGTCCCCTCTTGGGTGGCCATGGCCACGTGCAGGGTGTCATTCTCCTATGTTGGAAGCCTGATCTCAGCATCCAGGACAACATCAAAGGTCAGGATGACACCAAAGCTCAGGATGACACCACACCTCAGCTGAGCTGGCTGGGTCACCTCCAGGTTTGCAAACCTTTGCAGGGTGGAGAAACACAAGGTTATAGCAAAAAGTCCTACCTGGGTGGCACTGCTGGGGTAGGAGCTGTTGCCATCCAGGATGGAGCGGGGCAGCATACGCCCCGTCCTGATCTCCATGGGGCTGCTCCTCCTCTTCGTCACGTCCTCCAAGCGCATGTGCTTCAGGGAGGGGAGGCTGCCCAGGGGGCTGAGGAAGGTGCCCCGGCTGATGTGAGGGTCACTGAGCTTCCTCTGCATGGGAAGGATCTCCCCGTTGTGGGTGACGTCCGAGTTGGTTCTCCGCAGGGGCCCGTAGCGATCCCTCACCTCGAAGTACTCGTCTGAGATGGAGGAGGCGTTGGAGCGGCGGTAGCTGTGGTCGGCAGAGCTGCTGGAGTAGCTCTCCTGGTCACTGAGGGTGATGTACTCCTCTTCCTCCTCCTCCTCCTCCTCTCCCAGCCCGTTGTGGGCGCAGGGAGGCCCTTTGTCCTCCTGTGTTGCTGCCACTGCCCGCTCTGGCTGGACGTGGCAGGTCTCCACGGAGGCTCGGTTGGGTTTCTCCTCCTGCTTCGCACCCGTGCGGTCGGCCAGCGGTGGCTGCGTGTCACCCTCCAGGGCAGGGCTGCTGTCACAGCTTGTAACAACTTTGGTCATGAGGATACCAACAGGGACGGTCCTTGGCTTTGGGACTGGAGGCTTGACATCCTCCAGGGCCTCCTCCTGTGGCTTCAAGCGGTGGCCCAATGGCGAAGAGGCAAATGTCCCCACTTGCCTCGTTGTCCAGCCGATGCCTTCGATGGGGCTGGTAGTGGGGGCTGCAGGAGCTTCCAGGGGGGGCTGTGGGATCTGTCTGTGGCTGGGGGACAGCAGAGGTGGCTCCTGGTCCGAGTTCTTCCTGGCCTCCATCTCCCTGTTCTTCAGCATCTGCCGGTGCTGGGCGCTGGCCTGGGACACGTCGCAGACTTTGATGCGGTTCATCTGCGACAGCTTCACGTTCTTGACCTTGGGGTCAATGATGTTGATGTAGCCCAGGACCTCGCTCCCAGGCTCGGGGTCAGGCTCCACCCAGGTGGGCAGGTAGTCAAACATGTTGGCTTTCTCCAGGTTCAGGAGGCCGGGGTGGATGAGCAGGGAGAGGTCAGCCACGTCACCGTGCCGGTCGCCCCCCTGGCCCTCGGGAGGTGTTTTGCCCTTGTTGTCCATCTTCTGGTTTTTGTCCTGGTTCTCAGATGAGGTCTTGCTGATCTGGTCAGCGCTCTTGGCCTTCACCAGGGCGTATTTGGGGTTTATCAGCTTCTTCACCACGGCGTTGGCGGGCGTCACCGGCACCACGGAGGGCAGCGTTACGGGCTCAGGCTCGGGCTCTTCGCCCATGGAGATGGACTTGAGGCTCACCCCCTTGGACATGAGGTAGAGCTCCTGGAACTGCTTGTCGAACGCCTCCACCACCTGGCCCGAGAGGACCGTGATGACGTTTCGGTCCGTCCTCGCCGCGGACCACGTGAAGCTGGAACAGAAACACAGTGGAGACTCTCTGAGCACTCACTGGTAAATAACACCTCTTCCCAAGCCTGGCCTTCCCCAGGGGCCTGGTGGTGCCAGCAGGGATGTGATCTCACTGTAAACATTAATAATAGTAATAGTGGGATTGAAGAAATAGCTCCCATCCCAAATTAGAGTGAAGGGTTGAAGTCCTGAGCACAGGGGAACTTGAAGTAAAAATAAAAGGTATTTGCAGAGGGTCGGTTTTTCACTTTGGTGCTTTTCCCATCTCAGTTTGGGTTAGTTAAGAAAAGCGACTTGTAAGTGGATGTGTTGTTTGTTACAGACAGAAAGGAGGAAATGTTTCAGCTCCATGTTTATAAAACTTGTATTTTACACCTGAAACCTGACCAGGGCTGGTCTGTTTCTACCAAAGTAAGTTTTCCTTTGAACAAACTGAAAAATACTTTGAGTAGGAAATTGACTGGAAAAGCTGAGGTTGGGGTGAGGTTGGGACTGGCTGTGGTTTGGTGCTGAGGTCCTTCCTTGTGCTCATCAGCACAGAAACACTTGGTGTGTTCCACCACCTTTGAGAAGGATGGGGGCCCTAGACCTGGCAGTGTAGGGAGTAGAGGGAACCCCTTGGGCCCACTCCAAATCTCCTTGGAAAGTCCTCTCCAGTCTGGGAGGAGGAGAGCAAGTCTGGCGTGGGGTCCTGGGGCCTTGGAGCACAGGGGTTCACATCGATCCTTTGCCCAGCACCTCCGTGGGGTGGGCAAGTGGAGATGTCACTGATTTACCTGTAGGAGCCACACATGGCTCGATCCCCATCCACAAACATGAACTTCTGGGCCAGAGCCCCCTTGAACTTGGTGGCCGAGCGGGTGAAAAACTCCGTCCCCCCGGTGCTGCGGACGCGCAGGTTCTGCAAGGCACAGGCAGAGGTGTGAGCAGGACCGGTGTGGGCTGGGGTGAGAGCACCACCCACCCCCAGAACACCCCTCTGGGTGCTCCACAGCCCCTCCAAGGAGTGGAAACGCTCTTCATGGCCGGCTCAGAGGAGGCCACAGCGGTGGGGAGATGAAACAAGTCGCCCAAGGCCACGGAGTGAGCCAGGACTGGGCTTGGAGAGTTTCCTGCTTTGCCCGTGTGCCAACTCGAACTCGCTGCCGCCTGTGTCCGTGGGCGAGTGCTGGGTGATGGAGCTGCCAAGCTCCCCAGCTCCTGCAATCCATGCAAATGCCACCATGGGAGAGGAGGTTCCACACCTGCTCCCAGCAGGAGACCCACAGAGGGTTTTAGGGGGAGGTGGTGACCCCAGGACAGCCCACGTGGACCTGCTGGCAGTGGGTTTGTCCTCCACCACGCTCCCCCTTTGCTGTGCTCCTAAATTTGGGCATATAGCCCTGCTTTTAGGGGCTGGTGAGAAATCAGGCAGTGGGGAAACATCTTTTCACCCTTGGGAAATGAAAGCTGGTGATGTGGGAGCAGGTCCCTGGAGTGGAGTTGGGTGTCCTCCTCAAGGAACCCAGGGATGGAGGGACAGCCCTGGCTCTGCAAAAAAGTTTTTGTTTTTTTTCCTAATCTCCAGTCTGGCTCCTGTCTCTGGTGTCTCCATGGAGGGCACTGGCACATTCCACAGCAGAGCAGATAGCATCTTCCACTGCACACTGGCTCCTTTTGGGTGGGGAAAAAATATTTTCTTAAGAAAGCACCTGCATTCCTCCTGCTCCTGCTGGGATGTTGATAATGCTGTTGCTAAAGGCTCTGTGTCATCACTGGGTCATGCCCTCCATGCCTGTTTTATTGTGTGTTTTGTTCCTTTTTTTAAAGAAAAGCATGAAAAATATTTGTCTCCCCCTCCTCCAGCCTTCCTGATCTGCTTCCCTGGGCTCTCCTCTCTCCCTGTGACCGTGAGCAGGTACAGCCCTAAGCCCAGGTGCACCCGTGGTCCCTGCTCCCCCACACCTGGCAGGATTCAGTGCAGATGATGTGAAAGCAAAGGCTTTCCTGACCCTGTTTCCAGGGAAGTTCCACACACGGAACCGAGAAGGTTTGGGAGACTTTTTTTGGTGAATTTGATTTTTTTCATTTTTTTTGTCTGCCGTGGCTGGGGGGAAACTGGTGCTGAGCATGCAAATTTCTGTCAGTGTGCTGCACTGAGGAGGCTGGGAGCTGGCTGGGATGGCAATTCCCATCCCTGTCCCCCCTGCACATAGGGCTGCTGAGAGAGCAGTGACACCAGGCTTCACCCTCAGCCCATCACCAGCCTGGGTGTCCATCCGAGCCCAGAGCTGTGGGTTTTTCTCAGGGACCAACGCCCCCGGGGCTGATCCCTTTTCCTCCTGGCTCCTGTTAAGTAAAATCTGCCTCTTTAATCCCTGCCGAGGCAGCGGAGGGCCGGGAGCCGGGCTGGCTGAGTCACTCCCCAGGCAGCCCTTGCTCAACGAGCGCCCGCCTTGCCCAAGCCGGTTGTTAATTGCCAGCGAAGGCACCGAGATAACGAGGGACGTTTCGTTAACATCTCCTGGCTTAAGAAGCAGCTCCCAGACTCTGCCCTACTTTCCTCACCTCCTCCTGCCTCCCGTGCCAGCGAATTGGCTGCAATAGGTGGCAAATCCCAACTTCTAGGCATTTGCCGAGCTCTGCAGATGTTCTCCTGCTTTTCCAGTCCTGCCACCGGGCTGCTAATGCAGGAAAACACCGGAGTGCGTCAGCGCTGGCTTTTCTGGTCTGGAAGAGGCAGCAGCCTGCGGGATCCCAGGCTCTCCAGGGAGTTTGGAGGCCGGTAAAAGCCCGGCTGTGTTTGGGAGCGGCAGAGCAGCCAGGCTGGCGGGCACAGCAGCCGGGGAAGGTGTGAGCTCCCCGAGCCCCACTCACCCCACCTCACGCCAGCCAGGTGTGAGGCTGCTGTGGCTCCTACGTGTTCCTGCTCAGCCAGGGGCTGGCCCTCTCCCTAAGCAAATGTGGGGAGCCTGCCTGGGCACGGGCCTTCCCGCAGGCATTTGGCAGCAGGCGCCCGGCCCTGACGTCGGGAGCGGCAACTTCACTGCTCTGCCAAGCAGCAGGCGAGGCCGAGCCGTCCTGGCCACGAGAGAGGGGCCTGCAAGCCCTGAGTGAGGCGGTGGGGCTGCTCTGGTGTGTTTGCATCTGATGCTGGCGATGGCAGCGTGGTGTCTGGGGGAGGCTGGGACTGTCCTGGGGTTGGAGTGAGGGTCCCTGCTCTGGCTGCTGCTCCTGAGGCTGAAATAACCCCCTGTCCTCTCCTCTGCCCCTTCTCCTGCCTTTGCATGAGCACTGTGACAGGTGAATTTCTCTGCACCCCCTGCTCACACAGAGGTGTGGAAGGGGAATGATGAATCCCAGAATGGCTTGGGTTAGAAGGGACCTTAAATCTCGTTACAACTCCCAGCCATGGGCAGGGACACCTTAAACTAGACCAGCTTGCTCCAAGCCCCATCCAGCCAACCCCTGCACTGCCAGGTATCCCCCTTGTGCTTTGCCTTCCCTGGTTTTCTCTGGGATTCGTGCACAGGAGTGGTTCCACGTGCATCCCTGGCCGGAGATCAGGGCATGTGCAGGCAGATCGGTCCCTCCAGCTGTGCTGCCCAGCACGGGTGAGAGCAGTGAGGGCATCCTTGGCAGCTGCCGGGGCCCCAGGCAGCGTGGGAGCCTCCCTGCTCCGCTCCCGGCCCTGCGCTGGGGCGGAGGCTCCGGAAAAGGGGAAAATCGAGTTTTTTAATTCCAGCCTCTGACTTGCGGGAGAGCCCGAAAGCCGAGAACCGGCCGGCGGCTGCTGCTGCCGGTCCGGCCCCTGGGGCAGCAGCAGCCAGGGAGGCGGTGACAGCCCGGGTCCCGCCCTGGCACAGCATCGGCTGCTCCCTCCCTCGCGTCCTGAGCTCGCAGGTTTGCCCTGGGCTTTGCTGTGCCCACCCTTGTGGGGCTGCACCCCCCAAACGCTCCTCTGTCCCAGTCTCAGCACTGGTTTGGTACCAGCAGCCCCTGAGCTTTTGGCATCTGGCTTTGCTGGGTGCAAATCCTCATCCCTGCCTCTCACCCGTTCCCCTCCATCCTGATGCTTCTGAATCTGGGCATTGCCTCCAGCTTTGGCCACAGGAAAAATGGACTAAACTCTTCTACACTGGGGGTTGTGACTGCTCAAGGCAGGAGGGAGAGGAGCTGATAACTCTGATTATCTCCCTGTGTTTGCAGGAGGTTCCCTGGCTCCAGACCCTCGGGTCATCTCTACCTTCAAGTGTCCAGCGTGCATGTGGGCTCGCTCACACATCTGGAGGAAGTGCTTCACGTTGGTCTCATCCAAAATGATGTAGACTCCCACTTTCCTCTTGAAGCCAGCATCCAGGAGGTCCTTGAAGATGTCCACGTCGGTGAACATGTCCATGACCACGGCGATGACCTGGGGAGGGGACAGGAGAGATGAGTCTGGGACAGCTGGGACCACCCAAGGTACAGTTGGTGCTTGTTTTGTGAGAGGCAAAGTGCTCCCTGTAGGAAGCTGGAATTTGGGGTGGGGGAGCCCAGGATTGGCCCCAGCTCCAGCCAGTCCGAGGGTGGAAAGGAGAAGTCCCCATTCCCATTCCTCTGCTGTCACTGTGGAAAGTCTGATCTCTGACAGAGGCAGATGTGGCACTTGGGGACATGGTTTAGCGGTGGCCCCGGCAGTGCTGAGTTCATGGTTGGACTTGATGGTCTCAGATGGTTTTTTCCAGCCCTAACAATTCCATAATTCCAGTGGTAGCCCACAACATAATAAACTCGTGAAAAAAATGGTTACTGAGGGTGAATCTAAGTTTCCTGCCTTTAATGAGCTTCACAAAATTCAAAGTCCAGTTTCTGGCCGAGAAGTTTGGTGTCCCTTGTCAGCATTGCAGGGGTCACCAGAAGGGGAGACCCTTGATGCACAATAATCATAGAATTGTTAAGGCTGATAAAGACCTGTAGGATCATCAAGCACAACCATTAATTGGTGTGTCCATCTGTCCTGGTCTCACAGCCCAGCCTGGGGTGCTGCTCCTCCTGCCCTGCATTCCTGCTTCCTCCCAGGCTGTATGGAAGGAGCAGAGCCAGGGCAGCAGTGCCAATGTCTTGAGCAGTGACAGCTGTGTTTGTCACACAAACTCACAAGCTGGAGCTGCCTTTGTACCCAGGCTGTTTGCTGCTCTCCCAGCCACAGCCAGGGCTGATAGGAAAATGGATCTGGGCCACACTGGGAATTTCACTGGAATGTCTGTGACTCTGTGCCCATGGATTTTGATTTCCTGGTGAGGGGCAGCTCATGAGCTCTGGCAGGCAGAGGGGCTGGAGGCAGCTGAGCATCCCAGAGCTGCTCCACAGGGATTTCTGCCTCCCCTTATCCCAGGGAAAAGGCTTGTCAGCAGGGTGCTGGCTTGTCATTGTCCCATGGCTGGAAGCCTGCTGGTGCTCCCATCTCTGAGGCTGCTCCTGGAAGGTGCCCTGGGCTGGGGGCAGATGGCTGCTCTTGGCCATTTGCCCCTCCAGGAGGGCCCTGCTGGCCACAGGACGTGGCTGAGCCAGGGAGGGCACCAGGTGGCCGGGGGAGCCCAGGATGCTCCTCCCTCAGGAAGGAAGGGACTGGGATGGTGCTGGGTTCTTGCACACTCAGACTCGTCCAGTCCAGAGCTCTCAAAGCTCCCAGCTGCCTTTTAATTAGTTTAGTGCCACAGGACGTGGAGAGCTTTAATTAAGCAGAGCATTGTTATGACACTGCTGGCTCTTCCCTTCCTTCTCTGCAGGCGATGGGGGAGAGCGAGGCCAAGTGGGGAGCCCCAGCCTGGTGTCCCCAATGCCACCCTGGCACCCCCAGCCCTGACCACACAGGAGTGTTTTGGGAGGTGCCAGCCCACAGGTGAGGGGGCACTTTATGGCTTTGCCACTGAGTTTTAACTGAATTCCCATTTATCCTCACCCGAGAGCCTCTCCCCAGGCTTTGCTGTGAAAGGCTGAATCCTCACTCCCTCGTGCACCCACTCGTGTGTTTTGCTCATGCTCATTGCTCTGGTGGGGAAACTGAGGCAGGAACCAGCTGCTGGATTTGCATGGATGCAAAGTGGGACGGGTTCAAAGCTGCTCTCAGAGCTCTGGGCTTGGATTTGCCGTGTTCAGCAAGAAACTGTGGAGGAGCTGAGCTGTCTTCCATGAGTCCTGGGTAAGAGACACCTGTGGTGGGACAGTGTGTGCCTGCCTTGAGGAGGAGGGTTTGGTGGCTGATGATTTGGTTCTGACACTGATGCTCCATGCTCACATCACTTTGCCTGTGCACTGTTTTCCCCAGGAAAAGCTGAGGACTTGTAAAATGGGGATGGGAATAGCTTTGGCCTTCATTTTGGAGGGGAAGGAACATTTTCCTATCGTGGTCCCAGCATTCCTGAGGCTGGCAGCTGTGGCTCTGAAGGTGTGAAGGAGTTTTGGAGGGGTGGGGAGTGGGCAGGGCACTGCAGGCAGTGGCCCAGGGTGCCCAGTTTGGGCTCAGGGAGGGAGCCCAGCTCACCCACGTTTTCAACCCAGTTCCTCTGCTCAGCTGGTGCATCCTGACACTGCTCAGCTCAGCTTCCCTCCCCTCTGTGTGGTGCCTGCAGGACAGGCTTGGCCCTGGTTTGTCACTGGGATCTCAGGCCAAGGTGCCAGCACTGCCCTGGCACGAAGTGGGCTGGGAGAGCAAGAACACTCCTGCTCTGGGGACTGTCCTTGTCCAGGTGGGATCTGCCTCTGCTTGAACCCTGGGGTGCCAAACCCTGGCACAGGGATAATCTGCAAAGAATGGAGGCTTGTCTGCTCCAGAGCAGTGAAATGCTGTGTGCTCTTTGGGGAATGGGATTGTCTGGAGCAAACTGTGCCACCTGGCTGTGAGGAGAGAGCTTGTCCCTGTCCCTGTCACCTCAGCAGGGCAGTGCTTGGTGCTGGGGACATCCCCCTTTCTGAAGCCTCTTTGCTGCTGTGTCATCCCAGCAATCTTTGCCATCTCTTTGCTGTTCTCCTGGAGGGTGCAGAGGAAATCAGCCCTAAATCCACAGCTGGAGGCTCCCACACAGGTGAAGCTTTTCTTGCCAGGGTCCCCAGAGCTGCCAGGACAGAGCAGATGTGCAGCTGCTGGGTCCCAAATCCCCGAGGAGCAGCGAGCATTGTCTCTCCCTGGACACTGGGCAAATGCTGTTGGGATTTTTTGGAACAGCTTTGATGAGCACATAAGCTGCAGGATCATGTTTTATAGAGGAAGTTGCAGCTCTTTATTGTCTCACTGTGAATCATCAGATAATGACTTTTGGGGTGCACCACGTGGGCATTTAATAAATTAGGCAGGCACCAAGGCACAATTAGAGGAAGCGTGTTGGGATGGAGGAGAGGTGGGACAAGTAACATTAATAATTGCTCTCCCCTGTCGACCCTTTCATCCAGGAACAGCAGGAGGTTTTGTAAACAGTAATTAATAGGGCCTCCCAACCTTCACTGGAAGTTGCTCAGGGTAATTATATCACCACAATCCCAACCTGGAACCTCAAGTGCAGAGAGGAGGTCAGAGTCACTGCTCTCTCCAGTGGCTTTGGGCCAAGGCCGATGTTTTCATGCTCTGGTTCTGGTCAGAGAGAGCCAAGAGAAGAGGAGGAGGGAGATCTTCCTCCCTGCTCATCACAGAATCATTAAAGCTGGAAAAGATATTCAACATTGTCGAGTCCAACCTTGGAGCCATCACCACTTGTCACCAGCCCAGAGCACTGAGTGCCACATCCAGTCATTCCTTGGACACCTCCAAGAAGGTGATTCCACCACCACCCTGGGCAGCCCCTTCCAGTGCCTGACCACCCTTTTCCATGAAGAAATTGTTCCTGATGTCCATCCCAGGAACTTTGCAGCCTGAGGGGATCAGCAGCAAGGAAGAGACGGCGGTGCCACGGCTCGATCTGGTGAAGAACTCCGGGGTGAAGCTGCTGGTGCCCCACATCCCTCACCACCTCTGCTTGTTGGCCACAAAGGTGGGGATTTTCAGGGACAGCAGGGACGTGGCCACAGGATCCTGTCTCTCCTCTCTCCCAGCCATTCCCAGAAAGAGGAGGGGATCATTTGCATCTCCCTCTCTGGCACGCCTGCATTTGAGGCTCTGAACTCGGCAGCCTTTGGTCTCCTTCCTGCAAGCACCAGGGCTCCTCTGACCCTCAGAGTGTCCCCACATCCCTCAGTCCTCATCCCAGCTCTGCCTGTGTGACCTTCCAGCAGAAGCAGTGCTTGCCTGGGCTCTGAACTTTCCTGGGCCAACACCAGAGGACTTTGCTCTCCTCACATGGCCGGGCTTGGGGTTGGCACCGGGACGAGCGTCTGGGACAAATTCTGGAGCAAGGGTCATCCTCTGGCAGGAAACTGTCAGCCTCTCCCAGGGCTGCTGTCCTTTGCAGGTGGATGGACAGCACTTCCACTGATGGGATGGGACAATTCAGCATCTCCCCAGGGAGGCCGAGCACACGGGCAGTGTATGTGACAGCAGGATGGCCCCTTGTCCACTCTCAGCTTCCTCAGGACAGTCCCTTTGTCCACTCTCAGCTTCCTCAGCCAAACCCTTTCACCCCTGAGCTGCTGTGGAGACCTTGAGCCCTGGCAGAAATCAGCAGGGTGGTCTATCCCACTGTCCCCCACCCTTAGGAGCACCCCCAAGTTGTCACCTAAGCTCTACCATGTGACAAGTTCAGCTGCAGGGACTTCTGTCCTCGAATACGGGGTGGGACAGCATGGAAGAGCCCCACTCTCCAGCCCCTGTAGCTCCTGCCATCCCTAGCCCCTGCAGGATGAAGCACTCACCCATCTCTACGTTTCCTGAGGCACCATAAGCTCCAAGCAGGCTCCTGCATGTCACCAGTGGTGTCACCATGTCTCATCCCACAATCAGGGACCGTCTGGACCGGGAGACAGAGCCCAGCCCTGCTCAGGGGACATCAAGGTACCGGTGATGAGCACAGCAGCTCAACCGTGGCCACGTCCCTGTGTGCTGGAGAGGCTCCAGGGAGGTGGGGATGTGCCGGTGCCTGAGTCAGCCGCGGGCTCTGGGAGCAGGAGCCGGCCCTGGGATGACTCAGGAGGAGCGTGGGGGCAGGTGGGAAGCGGTGAGTCGGCAAAGCCGGGCGGGAGCAGCGAGCCCGAGCCAGAGGCAGCCGGAAAGACCCGAAGATGAGACATTATTTGTTGTGGGATTGCTCTCCCATCCTCCATCCCACGGGGTGTCAGCTCTCCCTTTCCTTAGCCCTCACTGCAAAGCACCTCGGTGGGGAAAATATCGTGGGTGAGGACAAACAAAGCACCGATTTTTGTGAGGTGACAGTGGCCAGAGATGGCTCCTGCCCACAGCAGAGCAGCCCTGACACCCCCATCAGCCGTTCCTGTGATCCTGCTGCCTTGCATGTGTTGGGAGATGTGTTTTTCTGCCTGAGCTGGTGCTGGAGGGGCTCTGCTGGCTGCATGTCACAGGTTTCCCTCTCTCCCAGCAGGATCTGCAAACCCCAGCACTGCCTCTGGAGAAGCCAGGTGGACCTGATGCATCCCAGCCTGTCCCCTCTGCTCCACAGCTACCCTGGCAGGGTCTCCCTGTTTTCCTGCTGGAACACCCCCTCGATTGGGAAGCTCCTTCCTCATGGTATCAGACACACAGAACTCAAAGAGCTTCAAAGCACCAAGAAACCAGCAGGTACCAACCCCTCCCACACTTCCCAGCTGGGACTGGGTCACTGGGAAACACCAGCAACCTCTGCCCACCTCTGCTGACCTTCAACCCGTGCCACCATCTCCCTCCTTCCCTGGTCCTCCTGCCCATCAGTGATGGCTCATGCATCCCCACTCCCTGCTCCTTGGTTTGACGCCACAGGGAGGACAAGTCTCAACCCAAATCCCTTCAGCATCTGCCCAGCCTTGTCCTGCTCACCAGCTCATCCTTTTCCTCTGAAAGCCAGGACGAGCCAGCTTGGAGCACTGCAGCCATTTCAGGCCAAACTTGACTCTCGTGTGCATCAGTGCCAGGCCAGAAGCTTTGACTACTTTGCCCCAGGGCTGTGCTGGTCCCAGGGCCATGCACTGGACAGGTGGTGGACACAAGGACTGAGGCCAGGCCATGCCCCCAGGGTCACATGCTGGACAGCTGGCAGACCCAGGGCCTGAAGCCAGACCACAATCCCAGGTTCCTGCATGCTGTCACACTGGGAATAACGGCTGGGGGTGGCTGTGACCGTGGACTCACAGCTGGAGAACAACCCGACCCATTTTGCTCCCCAGCGGTTTCCCCCTGCAGGTACCCTGGGATGAATGTGCTGCCACAGGGATATCGGGAAGGGCTGTGCTGCTCCCGGCAGCGCTGACCCCGGCCAGCAGCATCCTCAGCAGAGCCCCAAATATCCCGAAATAAGGAAAATCCCGCACGCTCGGCCCCGCTGCCGCTGCTTGGCCAGAGCTTCCCGCAGGACAGGGATTGCCCGGCTGGGCAGGACGCCCTGGGGCCGATCCCGCCCCGTCCCGCAGCGCACCTCACCTTCTGAGCCTGGCAGATCATCTTCCTCACCACCTCCTTGATGTGAGCCTGGCCCTCGATGGGCGGCTGCATGTACACCGTGGCCCTGGTGACCCCGCGGTAGGCGATGGTCTCGGGCCAGCCCAGGTCCAGCTGAGGGATGGAGCGGTCGGACCTCTGGGGCCAGTACTCCAGGGAAGGGGCCATGTCCTGCTCGTCCCCTTGGCTGTTCCTGTCGCCCTCGCTGTCCCCGGCGCTGCTGCCGTGCCGCGGGATGTACTCGGAGCCGGGGTCGTAGGTCTCCAGCGTGTCCAGGATCTTCTTCAGCTCCAGCTCGGACAGGAAGTCCCTGATGTTCTCCCTCTTCAGGACTTCATAGAAGGCGTCGGGGCCACGGGAGGCCAGTGCCTCCAGGGCCAGGCGTTGCTCCTCGCTGTAGAAGAACTCGGGCTTGGACTCGCTGGACCTCCAGTTGACGTGGCTGTCGTCCAGGCACTGCACCTGGGAGAAAGCCATGGTGGCCCCGCTCGCCGGTCCCCCCTCCCGAGGGAGCTCTGTGCCCCCAGCGAGCGCCGGATGTCGGCAGTAAAAACGGAATTAATTATTCTCCAGTCTTTAAATACACAAGTTTGCTTCACCCTCAAACGCGCAGCTTGGGAAAGGCACCGCTCCCTTTTCCAGCGGCTCCTGCCACGCCGGAGCTCTTCCTGCCGGGGAGGAGGGTTTGGTTTCTGGCTTGCTCCCGGCTCCACGCGGCGAGAGGGCTCCAGGCAAGGAAAACGCGGAGCTTCCCACAGCCGAGGCTGCGTGACGGGGCAGACAGCCCCAGGTGTACCTACAGCAGCACCAGGAAGGTCCTTCACCCCCGGGTCCGCTCTCTCCTCATCCTCCGCACTCCCGAGACAGCGCTAACACCGGGCGAAGCAAAAAGCGGGACGGAAACAAAGAAGTAAAAGCGGCTTAACGCAGGGCAGCGAAGAGCAGGATTTCTCGGCCGAGGTGCCGTCCCTGCTTCTGGCTCCCGGAGGAGCGGGTGAGCCGGGGGTTTGCTCGGCGGCGACCGCTCTGCCTCAGCCTCCTGCGCATCGCCCTGGCCGCGGCCGGCTCGGCGCTCCTGCCAGCGCGCAGTGCCGGGGCCGGACAGGTAACAGGCAGAAGTGAAAAGAGGAAAAGGAAAAGAGTGATTCATCCCTCCGCCCTGCCCCACCTGCGGTCACATGCTGCCTTCACACGTTCCCTGCCCAGCCCGATTAACTCTTTCGGCTGATGCGCCTTCACACCTGCGGACCCGACCCCGGAGCCCCCCGGAGCCCCCCGGAGAGGGCGGGTGCGGGAGGGTCCTGGGCGGCTCCAGAGGGCTTCGGGTGTTTGTCTTTAAAAAAAAGTCTCTCTCCTCTGAGATTCCCCCCTCTCCCAGTGTGCCGGCTGGTAAGTCGATATTTTCCAGGAAAACAGCTCTGTCCTGTGGTTAACCCCTTCTGTGCTGGTGCCAGAGCTCGGAGCCCAGGTGGGTCCTGGGGGGCAGCACAGAGTGGGAGCTGCCAGAACTTCTTAATATCCATTCTAAAGCTGCACTGGGGCAGGTTTAGACTGGATATTAGGAAGTATTTCTTTATGGAAACATCTCCTTGCAACAGGCTTCTTAGAGAGCTGGCCAATGCCTCAAACCTGGCAGTGTTTAAGAGGCATTTGGACAATGCCCTTAATTTTTTGTCAGCCCTCAATTGGTCAGGCAGTGGGACCAGATGATTGTTGCAAGGCTCTTCCAAATGAAACCACTTATTCTATTCTGTCCTGTCCTGTCCTGTCCTGTCCCCTCCTCTCCTCTACAGGGTTTGCAGCATTGTCATGGTCACATCACCAGACCTCGCTTTGACAGATCTCACTAATAACTGGGAGATGGACAAAAACCCCACCCTGGATTCACAGGTTGGTGCTCACAAGCCAGAAATGTGGCAGCTCTGTTGAGCTTTTCTCTTGGAAGCTCAGCTGAAGGTGAATTTCAGGAATTGGGGTCAGATTCTTGCACCAATGCAAAAAAGGAAAGTGCCATGGGCTGTGTCTCTGTCCCTGGCGTTGGTGTGGCTCATCTGGATTCAGAGCTGGATAAATGAGGGCCCTGCCTGAGTCAGGCTCCCGAGGCCAAGCCGCCCGTCTGTCCGGCTGCTCGGCCATCAAAGTGCTCCTCTCTGCAGCCACAGTGGCCCTGCTGGTCCCACAGTGACAAATCCTGCGTGGGCTTGTGCCCAGCCCAGCCCTGGCCTGTGCAGGAGGTGGCAGCGGGGCTGGGGGACACAGGAATGTGACAGCTGTGTGTTGGGATCACGGAATCACTAAGGTTGGACAAGATCATCGAGTCCAACCCGGCACCGCCAGGTCCAACACTGCACCGTGTCCCCAGGTGTCACATCGACCTGGGGAGGACTGAAGTGTTTGGCTCCCAAAGAATATCAGCTCAGGAGGTGCTGGTGACTTCATGGAAAGGCTGTGCTGACCCTGCAGGGGTTTCCCAGTGGTGGGATGACACCCCCAAGCCGTGGTGCAGCAGAGACCGAGGGAGCTGGAACCAAACCTGGGCGTTTTAGGTGAAATCCCAGCGCTGTGGGGAGCGATGGGGACAGCAAATGGGGCAGAGGTGAGCACTGGGCCAGCACACAGGGCCGCTGTGGGAGATGGGAGATGGCCCAGATGGGTGCTGGAGTGTGGGTGTGTGGCGTGGCAGGAGCGTGCTGCGGTTGTCGCCGCCTCAGCCGCTCGCTCCAGGAGCTCTTATTGTGCCAGGAGATTTACGGGCTCCTTCCCGGGGTGTGTGCACTGATGATTTATTGCATGTGGGGTAAATGCTGCACCCCAGCCATGGGCTGCTGTGTGCTGGCTCCCAGAGCCAGCTGGCGGGGGCGGACTGGGGTGGCAGAGCCCCACGCCTGGAGCGTCACCTGATCCTCATGAGGGCCACGGCACCTGGGTCCCCCATCTCCACATCCCAGGGGGTTCTTCCCCCAGGTGAATTTAGCCCCCGAATTGGGTGCAGCCCCTGTCTGCAGGTTCAGGTTGCTGTGGCTGAGCAGGTTGGTCCTCACCTGTGCAGGTGTCCCCAGGAGGATCCAGCTGGACAGGCAGCACCCGCTGCAGACACGGCCCCTTTCCTGCAGATGGAAGCATTAATTACAAGGTCTTAATTAATTTTCCATTTTTAGCAGAGGGCCTAAAAGTGAGGCAGTGGGGGATGATACTGGGCTCTGCTCCTGGCTCAGGGGCTCCTGCTTCCCACTCACTCTGAGGTCCCACCAAGGTGTTCATTGGTAGAGTTGAGGCCTGGGGCAGGCATTTCAGCTGGAATACAACATCCAGACACTGCCTTGCCCTTTGGAACGTTTTCCACCCTGCAGCCACCAACGATTTGCATGGAGCCGTGCACAACGTGGTGTTTTAGAGAGGGGAAACTGAGGCACGGAGTGCTGATGGCAGCTTTGCTCACGGCTGCTGCAGGACAGAGTCACCAGAGCCCCAGCACTGACTCTGACCTTGGGGAAAGGCGGCCCAGGTTGGGCTTTTTGGCATCCTTGGGATGTGCTGAGCACGGCCTGTGGTCAGCCCACAACCGAGTCGTGCTCCCGTGGCACCCCACGCTCCTTTATGGAAAGTCCCAGGGTGTCACCGCTGGTGTTTGAGACAAAGCACGAGGCTGAGGGCTGCTCTGCTGGAGGTCACCACGCAGGAGAACCAGGACAGTGCTCCCAGTGCTGGGCAGGGATCACCCGTGCCCGTCCCCGTGCTCCTGGCTGGGTGGATGCAGCCCTGAGAGCCAGGCAGCCCATCCATATTTATGCCTGACATTAATTTCCATCCATTTCAATATTTTATGAGCGTAACAATTAAAAAAAAAAAAAAAAAAAAGGGTTCAGTGCTCGTTGAGACATAGAAATAATTGGGTGTTGATGGTGCTGGCCTCCTGCCACGCAGATCCTGGGAGCTGCTGGTGCTGCCCATGCCCAGGAAATTGCCACAACGGTGCACAAACCCGGCTGGCCCCGTGGGTGGGGACGGGCAGTGCCTGCCCCAGAGCTCTGCTGCCTCCAGCCCTGGCCCCAGGTCCCGGTGGGGCTCTGGAGATCCCCCCCGGGGCAGCTGTCACTGGGTTTAATGTGTGAGCAGATCCAGCCTGCGCTGGGCTGGGTGTGGGCAGCAGGAGCTGAGGGGGGGATGGATCCTGCTGGGAATCAGGTGGGGGAGGCAGTGGTGGATTTCCAGGCGGGATGTGCTCCCTGCTCCTCCACCCGGTGTCCTGTCAAGGGCTGGGCATCGTGGCCATAGCGAGGGGTCAACATCTGCCCGGTGGGAGGGGGCATGGAGGGGTGAAGGGGCGTGGGGCTGGCCTTGAGGGTCTCAGAATGTCACCTGCCTCTGTCCCCAGGCACCGTGGAGTGCCCTCGTGTGTGCGGGGCCGCCGTGGGCTGCTCCAGCATCGCCTCCCCCACGCTGGTGGTCGAGCTGATGCCCCGTGGTAGGTGGGTGGGTGTGAGGGGGGACTCCATCTCCACCTCTGGGGCTTTGCTGCACCCCAGGGCTGCTGCCAGGGCTTGGAGGTTGCAGAGGACCCCATGTGTTGGGGGAACCCCATGGACGGTGTGGGAGGGCCTGTGCTGGGGGGACCCCATGGACGGTGTGGGAGGGTCTGTGCTGGGGGGACCCCATGGACGGTGTGGGAGGGTCTGGGCATGGCACAACCCGTGCAGCCCCTCCGAGGGTCGCTCCAGAAGTGAGGTCAGGGGATGTGAGGTCCCGGCACCCCGGGGTGCAGCTGAGCGTTCCCAAACTCCATCCTCGCCCCGGGGGAGATCCCAGCGTGTGGCTGCAGAGGGGTGGGCACCATCCCGGGGTTGTCCTGTCCCATCCCTCCCTCAGCCGCTCCCTGACGCTCCCTTTCCCCCGCAGGGCGGCGGGGTCTGATGATGGCAGCGCTCGTGTCACCCCGGCCTCCATCCTCAAGAGCAGCAGCATCCTCTTCACCGCGGCCGCCTGGAGGAGGCTGCGGCCGCGGGCCGGGCACCGGGAGCTGCTGCTCGCGGGCCGGTACTGACCGGGGGTTTCGGGGAGACTGGTGGGGCCGGTCGAGCCTGCAGAGTGCCTCCTCTCAGCCTGGCTTATGCCAGGAAAACAAGCCCTTGGATTATTTTATGGATGAAAGCGCTGGAAATGCAGACGGGGCGTTCGGTGCAGCCTCTCCCCGTCGCCTCCAGCCCGGTCCCCCGGGATGCCGCGGTCACACACGGGGGAGCTGGGCCGGGGGAGGGAGGGAGGGAG